>SJYA01002756.1:305804-343011 GCA_006410615.1 Neotragus moschatus
CAGCACTCCCCCCCCCTCCGCCCCCGCCACACACACTAAAGATTGCACGTGGGGCTGGGGATGGGAATCAAAGAGGAAAGGGAGTGGGGAGTGGAGGCTGGAGCTGGGGAAAAGTGTGAGTTGCCTTCCAGGAACTTGGAGGGGGGCCGAGGAGGGAGAAGGTGTTCTTACCTTCACGAACAATTCGACCTGCGGTTGTTCTTCAGCCATGGTTGCGACGGGGACCAGGAAGCGGCCGTCGCTGGGGGAACTGGGAGGGGCCGGGCAGGGAAGGCGGTCTCACAGAAGAGATTCTCTCCCCCAGACCTAGGGCTGGCCCTTTAGCGCCACACGAGCCTGATCAGACCCGCTCACTCCAGACGTGGCCTCTCCACCAGTCCGGCGTACTCCACACCCAGCGGCTCTAGCTCTGCCCGCTCCCGGACTTGATCTGGGAGCTGACTCACGGACCGCCCCGCCCCGAACCTGGGGAGGGGACGGGCGGGGGGCGGGCCTCGACGACCTAGGGAGTGGGCCGAGAGGGGTGAGCTTCGGGTCTCCCTGATGATGGGGGAGGGGGTTTGAGGCAAATCTCGGGAAAATCCCTTGTGTCCCTGCCAGTCTCCTGATCACGGGACTTTTTTCTGCCTCAGTTTCCCTGCTTGCTTAATCAGAGGACACTCCCACTACACCTTCACCCAAGAAATCTGACACTGACTGCATGAGCACGTCCCTGAGGGCCCAGAAAGGGAATTATAGAAGAGAAAAGTGGTCCTTTATTCCTTTCTCCAAGTTTCTTCCGGACTCCAGTTCCCAATTCTGGGTTGCTAGGACTGTGGTCCACAAGAGAGACTTGGAAGTGGAAGCTGGGTTTGGAGGAAGAGAGTGGTGAAATGTAGGGCAATGTTGGGGAGGGGAGATCACAGGTCCTGTGCTGGGGAAACAGGAAGCTGAGCCCAGGGGCCTCATCACTGGGAGAGGTCCTCTCGCATTCAGTAGCCTGTTCAGCTTTAATGCTTCCACTTCTGCCCCCCATCTGGAGCCCCTTCCTGTGCCTTTTGCCCTTTTCTCCGTGACAGGTTGCCTTGGAGATGAGGAGGGAAGCATGGGGTTACTGTAGCCCTAGAGTAGAGCAGCACTGATCCTACTGGGCTGGTTGTAGCTGGTCCTATTGTGGGGGGAGAGGTGAAAATCACACAAGATAGTGTGAGCAGAGTCCTTAGGGACACAAAGAAGTAGAGAGGACAGAGGAGGAATAGTTCTCTCCCTCCCTCACCAATAACCTTGATTTTGGAGGTTCTATCAAACTCTTTATGATCTGCTGAAAAATACCCCCGAAATATGTTCTGCAAACAGGACATATGTCAGCCATAGGACATTTGAATCTCTGTCCTATTCAGCCATCTCTTTCTTCCTCACTACTGTCTGTCTAACAAGACACCTAGAGTTTCAGAAAATCATGGTGGGGTGCAAGGATGTAGGAGCAAAGCAGGGCTTGAAACTTAAAGAACAGGAGAGAGTTGGGGGAGGAGCGGGTGGAGTGCAGAGAGGTGCTGGAACCAGCAGTTAGTGGTTTCCTCTCATGCTTCCTCTTCTGTGGGTTTTCTCTTCCCTGGAGGAAGGCCTTTCTCTGTCCTCCTCACAGAGGGAATATATTTGGTGTTTGTTCTCTTTTTGGCTTCCCTTGTGGCTCAGCTGGTAAAGAATCTGCCTGCAATGTGGGAGACCTGAGTTCAATTCCTGGGTTGGGAAGATCCCCTGGTGAAGGGAAATGCTACCCACTCCAGTATTCTGGCCTAGAGAATTCTATGGACTGTACAGTCCATGAGGTCGCAAAGAGTTCATACAACTGAGTGACTTTCACATTCCTTCAACAGAAGAATGTAGAATGATTCAACAAATATCTGTTCATTGAGGAGAATCTCCTCCAAGGTGACCCTTGAAACCTGCACACATGACCCCTTCCATCTGAAGAAGGTCGAAGCAGCACTACTTCCTTGGGTCCTTTTCTGCTCCAGCTGGTCCATGTCCACCAAAGAATCTGCCTCACAAAAATCTCCCCTCTGGGAGAAGCCTCAGGCAAACTGGGCCAGTCCTGAGCTCAAACAGGTTTGGCAGCTTCTCCCCTGCCTCTCTTTTCTCTCCTACAGTTTTTATAGCTAGAACTGCCCTGATCATCAATATTGACTTTGGCTAACTGGCATGGCTGCCCACAAAGGATTTTTCCTTAACTTCTCAGGTGACGGGTAATGTTGCCCTCTCCTGGTACCATCCATCAGTGTCTCATGGGTTTGAAGTCAGGGGCTACACCCCCCAAATCCTGCCTCAGAGAAGTTTCCCTCCCATCTCAATCTCCTTGCCCCTGCTTTTCTCCTATTTCAGTCTCTCCCCTTTACTTTTCCAGGCTTCTCTTTCCACTTCTTCCCCTTCCTCAGCTCGGTAAACCAGTCCCTAATCTCTTCCCACCCCTGATTGGAAGGTGTGTCCCTCCTCCGACACTCCTTAGAGCTGTCACCTGGCCTCCTCCAGGTTTCCATAGCTCCATTGCTCAACAATTTGCCAGGGGTAACCATTAACCTAGTCTTTAACTCACTCCTCCACCTTTCTTACTAGAGGAGATTTTCCATTTATTAGTTAGCAGAGCCAGTTTACCTCACCATCTTTCCTAAGTGCTTGGATGGGACTCTCTGCATATCAAAGTACACAGAACAACAACAACAACAAAAAACAAAGTACCCAGAACAACCTGGGGGTGAAGATGTATTTCAAGAGACTTTTAAAAACTATATGTGTATTTGGCTGCATCTCAATGGACACGGGTTTGGGTGGACTCCAGAAGTTGGTATGGACAGGGAGGCCTGGTGTGCTGTGGTTCATGGGGTCACAAAGAGTCGGACACAACTGAGCAACTGAACTGAACTGAACTGTCTTAGTTGTGGCACACAGGATCCTTAGTTGCAGCCTGTGAACTCTTAGCTGTGGCATNGTGGACTCCAGAAGTTGGTATGGACAGGGAGGCCTGGTGTGCTGTGGTTCATGGGGTCACAAAGAGTCGGACACAACTGAGCAACTGAACTGAACTGAACTGTCTTAGTTGTGGCACACAGGATCCTTAGTTGCAGCCTGTGAACTCTTAGCTGTGGCATGTGGGATCCAGTTCCCTGACCAGGGATCCAACCTGGACCCCCTGCATTGGCAGCATTGAATCTTAGCAGCTGGAAACACCAGGAAGTCGCCAGGAAGTCCCTTAAAATTATATGATTGCTTATTTTGGTCTCTCTATCTTCTTGTTTCTCCTCCCCTCATATACACACTCAAAAATTAGGCTCATGGAGTAGGAACTTATGCCCCCTGCTTTGATTCCACCACCTGGTCCAGAATGAGTGAGTAACACTCTTCTGTTCTTAGGAGTGTGTGTGTGGGTAGGGGCATGTGCTTGTAGGAGTGTAGGTGTTTTTATTAGGTCTAGTTCTCTCTGCCAGTATTCTTGCCCGGAATATCGCATGGACGGAGGAGCGAGGTAGGCTACCGTCCGTGGGGTCGGAGAGTCGGACACGACTGAACAACTTCAAGTTTCCTTTGTTTTCTTTTTCTCTCTGCTACAATTTGGTGAAATTCGAATACTTCCAACTTCTCGTGGGGCGCCGAAATTATTAATTAGGCCTTGTGGTGCCCCTATGGCAGCAATCACACTCTGCACCCAGGAAACAGGCAGAGGTGGGCTGAGATAGGAGCCACGCTTCTTTTTTCAGCTTATTTATTTAAAACACTCACGAAGCTCTTACTGTGTTTGCCAGGCACTGCTCTAAGTTCTTTATAAATATTAACTTAGACTTGGTGGCATAGGTTGAATTAATGTTGCTTATCTCCATTCTCCAGGAAAAAATTGAAAAAGTGCACTTCTGTTCCTTTAAGGTCGGTCCCGTCGGCAGATTCCCCAAAGTCCCTAGACCCGTTGCGGGAGATGGGGTGGGGGGTGGGGCTCAGGCTCCTGCTCTGCTAAGAAGGTTTCTCCCAGGCTCTCAATCAAAGCCCAGAAAGCCTGAGGGCCAGAGGCCTGGGTGCTAGGCAACGGCGGAGGGCGGGAAGTTTGAACCTTCTGGCAACTCCCCGTGTGCGAATAGGCCAATCATCATCCAGTCTTCTCTGTGGTCCTTTTTCCCCTTTGACTCTGTTGGATCTCTAGGTAGGATCCGGGTTTCTTCGACCAATAGTGGCTAAGGGGGCGGGGCGTGTGCGCGCGCACCTCACCTTCGTGTTGGCGCACCAGTCCCGCTGGTCCGTGGCTGTTAGTGACGAGGTGTCGCGCACGTCGCAACCCGGGTGACTGAAAAGGCGGGAAAACACCGCGAGTTTCCCGCAACCAGGTCGGGGAGCCTAGATCGTGAGACTGTGATCTTGGGGGCCTGGTTGGCAGGAGGGGAGAGAGGAGGCGTGTAAAACTTGCCCCCCAAAGGACCCTCAAGACCGTCTCCAAAACACAACCTCCGCGTGACAGGAATGAGGGTGGGGCGAGTGGTGTTTTCCACAGTCTGTACTTAAGTGAAATACCGGAAAACTGGCCCCTCCAAATGTCCTACACCTGTAACCACAGTTCTCAAAGGCCCACGCAGCTTTGCCCTCAGCGCTCTCCGGGTAGTTCTCAGTGGATTTGCTTCTGTGCTCCCCGCTACCCCCGCCTCCTAGCAAGTGAGCTGTTGCTCCAGAACTGTCTTCATTTTTTGCATCCATAGAGCCTCCAAAGCCATGGCCTCGGTAGCAGCGACCCCAGCGAGAACGCCGAACGGACCAGGACCCGGGGAGGCCTCGGCCAACTTCCCCACCGTGGCTTCAGTGCCGGGCCCCCGGGAGCCCGAGGAGGAGGGAGAGGAGGAGCCTGCTGAGGTCTTGTAGGGGGAGAGGCACCGTTGGAGGAGCAGGAGCTCGACAGAGCCGGAAGTTGATTGGAACGCCTGATTGTCAGAATATAAAAGGGCAGGGAAGACCTGGGCTAGTCACTTACCTCCGCTGAGTGTCGATTTCACATTTATTGAATGGGGGTGGTGATACCTATCTCTGAGAGTCGATAAAATAATTAAAATTAAATAAGACATGGCCCAACCGTGTACTTATCAGTGGTTCAAATATTAGTTTTCTTTCCTCCTTGCTGACAGATTCATCTGTGTGTCCTGTGGAATTCAGGATACCTGGGCATTGCCTACTATGATACTAGTGACTCCACCATCCACTTTATGCCAGATGCCCCAGACCACGAGAGTCTCAAGCTGCTCCAAAGAGGTAAGGACAGAACTAGAAATTCTCCTATGCTGGCACTGGAAGTGTATTTCATTCATATGGCCTTACCTGACTCAATTTATTTTATTAGTTGACTCCTAGAGGCTCCCTTTATTGTTTTCAGAAATTCATCTGGTGATAATCTCATGGGCACCCCTCTTCCCTCCCATTACCCATCAGTCTTACTGCTCTTTCTTTTTCTAATTTCATATGTGATTCCAACTTCTCCCACTGTGGGGTCCCCTCCCTGCTCTTGGAGGAATTAAGTTTTTGAGGGGTGAAGGGAGATAACAAAGGGAGGGTTACAGATTCCCTTTTAGTCAAGAGATAAAGATCCTCGAACTCATTTGCTCTCCATTCTCCTTCCAAGTTCTGGATGAAATCGATCCCCTGTCTGTTGTTACAAGTGCCAAACAGGATGAGAATATGACTCGGTTTCTGGGGAAGCTTGGTAAGGACTGAAAAAGGGAAGAGGAAAAATAGGGAAGGACAAAATTACGGAATGTTCCAGAGATTAAAGGGTCTTGTGTGGAGCTACAGCCAGGAGATCAGAATTGGGTGAGAAGGAAGATGGGAAAGAGGCAAAAGGACTATGATGTACAGACTGATGGCCCTTTCTTTGTTTCCTTTACAGCCTCCCAAGAGCACAGGGAGCCTAAGAGACCCGAAATCATATTTTTGCCAAGTGTGGATTTTGGTATCTCCTCCCTTTTGCTTTACCCACACCCCCCATCCCAGTTATGTGACCCTTTCTCCTAATTCCAGTTTCATCCTCAGAGGTCTCATTCTAAACCTGTATCTCCTTCAGGCCCCATGACCAGTCTCCCCACGTCTCTCCTAATCCCTACCTTTAATAACCTGCAGTTTAGACTCGTTTAGGGATGAGGGCCCTCCCTGAAAGAGGGTGTGGTAGCATTTTTTGGTCAGTTTTGATTGTTGGCATTTTCCCCTTTAAGCCAAAGCCATTTGCCCCTTAGTTAAAAAAAAAAAAAAAAAAAAAAAGGCACTACCTCAGTTACCTTGTTGATCTAGAAAGCACTTCCATTGTCTTCAAAGGTTTGTAAAAGGACAGGGAATGTTCTATCCTAAATTCCTCTATTAATATGATTTTTTGACCCAGAATTCCCAATTCCAGATAGATATATTACTCACCTGAGCTATTTATCTTTCTCAGCTTATGTTCCCAGCCAAACGTCTTTATATTATATGTAGACTAAAGAGAGAGTCTAAAATTTGGTTCTTGTCTCAGCTTTCCACTAATTGCCTGTGTGAATTTGGCAAGCCACATCATCTCTCTGTTTTCTCATTCTTAAGATGAAGATTGGGGCTACAAGATCTTTCCCTCCCGTTCCCCCCTCAAAATAGGCCTGGAGATAAGCAAACAGCGCCTACTGTCTGGAAACTACTCCTTCATCCCAGACTCCATGACCACCACCGAGAAAATCCTCTTCCTCTCCTCCATCATCCCTTTTGACTGCCTCCTCATGGTGAGATGGGTCTTGCGAGATAAGGGCTGGGATGTAGCAGATTAGAAAAAGGCACAAGCACCTGGACGCCAGGGTTGAGTCCTGGAGGTACTAGCCCAGTCCTGGAAAATAATAGTTCTTCCTGGTATTGTCCAGCCACCAAGACAACTGGGATTTAGCCCAGCTCCACTACTGATCTCCTCCTAGGTTCGAGCACTTGGAGGACTGCTCAAGTTCCTGGGTCGAAGAAGAATTGGGGTTGAACTAGAAGACTATAACGTCAGCGTCCCCATCCTAGGGTTTAAGAAATTTGTGTTGTAGGTGACTTACCCTAACCTCAACCAAAGTAAGGTGGGATTGGGAAGCCTGGAAAGTAAGGCAGGTTGGGGAGCGGTGGCAGTGACTCATCTGGTAAAGTGCTCCAGGACACACAGGGTTCCTGAGAGGGTGTGGAGCTCTGGGGAGAAAACTGAGACAGTCTTCTCGAAGGAGGGCTAAGCAGGTGGGACTTAGGAATGAACTCAAACCTCTCATACCCCAGCCATCTTCCTTTCTGCTTGTTTTCTGTTCTCAGAACCAATCTGGTGAGCATAGATCAAGATACTTACAGGTAAGGAGATGGAGGCAGGCTGTCATCTTTGGGGAGGGAGAAGGATTAAGCTTAATGCTGTAATAATCCTAATGGGGCTTCAGTTTCTTTAATCCTGGGGCTATTAAGATTTCTGTCCCTGAAGGAAAGAGTAGTGGGGGGTGAGAGGAGAAAAGAAGAAAAACACAAAGGTGTTACCGTCCTTTTCTAAATGGAGAAACTGAGGCAGAGAGCAGTGAGGGACAAATCTTATATCAAGACTTGATTTCAGGAGAGAGTCCCAATCCCCATCCCACTTTCTTAATCACCTTTAAAAATCCAAATGACCCTAATTTCTCCCTGATAGTGTTCTGCAGATATTTAAGAGTGAGCCTCACCCCTCAGTGTACAAAGTGGCCAGCGGACTCAAGGAGGGGCTCAGCCTCTTTGGTAGGTGTGCCTGTCCTTCATCCCACAATGCACAGGCCTGCCAGAAAAGCAGCTGCCTCCAGAGATGGATCCCAGCCCCTTTTTTCCCACTTCACCCCACTTCCAGCTGTCACTTCTGCTCTAGTCCAACTTTATTATCTTCTTTGTACCCTTCTTGAGCTTGGGCATCTCCCCGAAGCCTTGTCCAGTATAGTTGTCCCATGTCATTTGCATATCATTCCCTACTTTACCAATTCGTCTTTATTTCTTGGGTTTGTATGAATGTTTGTACTAGTGATATACCTGTCTAGGGACTTTGGGAAACCCTATGTATAGAGAAGAGTTATGTAGTTGCATAACTCTTGTGTTTGTTTTGCATAGAGTCTTATCTCTTTTAGTTGTCTCAGGCTTTAAACTGTGTTGGGGACATCACCCAAGTATCCACGTGGTTTCACTGTGCATCTCAGTGGGTTGGGTCTAATGTTTACATATATGTGTTGGGCTTTTTGTGAGTCTAACTGTGCCTACTCTGAATATTTTTCTGGCTGAGTGTTCCTATGAGTGCTCATTCCCTCCCCCAGGCCCATGTAAGGTAATCCCGGCTCAGACTTGTGGCCAGACACTGGCTTTGGCTGCCTTTGTGTCCTGTATCTGGGGACTAACCCCCAAGCCAGCCAGCCCAGCACCCAAACCTCTGACCCTGATGCCTCAGCTTAGACAACATCCATACATTCCTTTCTCTGCCCCTGCTTGTAACAGGCTCACTCCCTACCCCAACAGGAATCCTCAATAGATGCCGCTGTAAGTGGGGAGAGAAGCTGCTCAGGTGAGCGAGAGTCACACATGTGCATAGTCACACCTATAGCCTCAAACACACCACCCTTAACAGTAATGAAAACAGCTGCCCTTTCCCAAGTGCTGTCTAAATGCCTTTAGTCCTTACAATGACCTCATGTGGTGTGTTACTCTCATTTTACATTGTCAGCACAGATACATACAAACCCATTGATGACACACAGGCTTTCACACGTACTCGCAGCAGAAACACAATCACAAGACAGCAGTGTACACATGGTAATATCTTTAATGATTAAAAACACACTTCAGATGTGAGCTGTTCTCTGATTTTCCAATTATTATCTCTAGTTCTGAGTTCCAAATGTGGAACACTTTTTTGCCTATCATTACCACCTGCGATTTCCACAGGGAGCTCAAACTCAGAGCATCCAAACCTATGCCCACTGGCACTGTTCTAACTTTCTGCATTCCCTTTTCTGCTTAGTGGAGTTGCTGGCAATATAGCTTTTCAAGCTCTGAACCTTGGATTGATGCTTCTCGCTCACCCTCCCATATTCAATTATTCACTAAGACCTATTGATTCTATTCTGAAATGTCTCTTCCAGCCATCCCCTTCTCCCTCTTTCCTCTGTTCTAATTCTGGCTATCTTCTTCTTTAACCTGGAGCATTGCATTCACCTTCAAATTGGTGTCTCTACCTCTAAACTCTTCTTTTCCCCAATCTATTCTTCATTCTAAAATAACTGCCATTCCAAAACAGAGATCTGAACATGTCACTCCCCTATTTTTTAAACCTTAAGTAAAAACAAAAGACAAATATTAGGAGGCTCCTTCATTACCTACAGGATGAAGAGTACAATGCTCAGGGTCCCTCAATTTTAATTTCAAGGCTTATCTCTTTAAGTATATGGTTATTTTTTGTTGTTGTTGCTGTTTGGCCACAAGACTTGGGATCTTAGTTCCCAGACCATGGATGAACCTGGGCCCTCACAGTGAAAATGTGGAGTCTTAACCACTGGACCACCAGAGAATTCCCCCTCCAGTCTACATTTGTGCTGTTCCCTTTAGAAAGTCTTTCCCCTATTCTCCACTGATCAGAATCTTACATCCTCTTCAAGGTGCAACCCAACTATCACTTTTTTGGTGAAGCTTTTACAGGCACCTCTGAGTGTGTTGGCATGAATCTTGCTGTGTGGTCACATAGTGCTTATTTATGTTTTTTAATTGCGCTATCACATCAGGTTGGAGTTAGCACTTAGTGAATCTACTTGCCCTCTGTGCAAGTGAGTGAATGCTATGCCATGGCACATTCCTGTTACCTCAGCACATAACCCTCTATGAAGTAGAATGCAAGCACACTGGTTACATCATCTCTAAAAAGTTAGGAAACTTTTGCTAGCCTGCAGGTTAACAATCCTTTTCCCATGCCACCTGCCCTGCAATCTATATCTTTGGAGGTTAATTTAGGATTATCTATGAAGCCATCTCTAGATAATTGGTGAGGTAATTTAATTACCCCTACATTCTCTAGTTCTTCAGGTACAGATCTCTAATCTCAATGAGGGATGAAAGGAAAGAAATTCTCAGAGGAGAAGAGAACTGAATCAAAAGTGAGGGAGAGTGCAGATTCCCTAGATAGGACCCCCACAGGGCATAGAATCACAACCTGATGGTCAGCTAAGGGCCCAGCTGATCTAAAGCCAGACAAGGAACCTGGAAGGTGACTGTCAGCATGCTCTGAAGAGTGATGTCCAAGCAGTCTGGAGATCTTATTTTGAAATCCAGCTGTCCTTACTAGGGGCATGACTTTGGACAATTTGCTTATCTTCTAAGGGCCTCATCTCAACTGACTTGAGCCTGACTTGACCAAGACCTCCAGGTACTTGAAGTACATAAGTCGGAGACACTCAGTTGTTTTATAAGGAAGCCTGTCTGGTGAGCCCATGTTGGGAGGGTATTCACAGACTGGCCTACGCTGCCTCACCACAGTTCAAAAGCATCAGTTCTTTGGCGCTCAGCCTTAAAGAGTCGGACACGACTGAGCGACTGAACTGAACTGAACTGAACACTGCCTCAGGCACCTCTGCTCCCCAGTGCCCAGGAACCAGAGGTCCCTGAAACTCACCCTTGAATCCAAATGAGTCCTCCGTTTCATTCTAACTTAGGGTGTTCTAACTAAGAATAAGTGGCCATAGACTCAGTGTGAGATACACATCCTTAGGCCCCAGTGTCTCCACAGGTTGGCTCTTATACAAAATGGTATACCTAATGGCTTGCTCTGATGCAGGAAGGAATCTGTGGCCTCCCAGGTCATGATAGTGTCTCACTACTCTTCATGGACATAAATTCCCTGGGTATCTCTATTAGAGCAACACAGATGAGACATTTATTTCTGTATAATAATTTAATTTGTCAGGAAATACCTCAGCCACATAAAAGGTAGTAATAATAATATAAACCTCTGTGTTTCCACTAGCCAGTTTAAAAACAAGACAATGTTGTGAAGCTCTTTAAATATCTCTACCCAATACTTTCTTCCCTGCAGGCATGATCTTGAGGACTTATGAAGGACTTCTCATTCTACATGGAACAGTTACATACTTTCATAGGAAGGACATGAAAAGACGAATGTCTGTGCTATTTCACAGCTAAATACAGATATGCAAACTTTCTGACTCACTCCTACTCAGCTGCAGAGAAAGCTAGAGTGTTGGAATTCAAATGCCTCAACACGCTGCTCTCCCTCTAAAAATATTGAAAAGCTCTATTACGTATCCACAGGGAATGACACATGGTCGTATCCATCACAACCAAGATACACAGTCATAGTCATGCTCACATCCAGAGATTTTCAGTAGGTGTGAATAAACACACCTGCATAGATAGGACACTGTACTTACAATGTGTACCAATACACATTGCCACCATCCCCCAGGGCCCTCCAAGGGCACATTTTCCCAAGTTGAGATCAAGACACTGGTAAGAACAGCTGTAATTCCTGGTCTCCCCACTCCAACCCTTACTTCCAGGCTGTGGTTCACACGTCCAACCCAGGACCTGGGGGAACTGAATTCCCGTCTGGACGTCATTCAGTTTTTCCTGTTACCCCAGAATCTGGACATGGCTCAGATGCTGCACCGCTTGCTGGGTCACATCAAGAACGTGCCTGTGAGCCCGGGTTGGGGGGCAGGGAGGTGGGGAAGAAGGCCGAGGAGTGGTGGGCATCTTGAGGGCCATTAGAGTGGGAGAAGGAAATCAGCAACTGCCTCTTTGTCCTACTGTAGCTGATTCTTAAACGCATGAAGTTGTCCCACACCAAGGTCAGTGACTGGCAAGTTCTTTACAAGGTAAGACCTCCCTTCTTGAACCTAGAAATCCAGGTTAAGCCCCCAGCATGTGTCCCAAACCCTCTTTACTCTTGTCCCCATGTCCAAGTTTATCACAACACCTTAAAAAAAAAAAAAAAAGTTTGTAGTGTGGAAATTGTCAAAAAAATTTTCAAGAGAATAATATAATGAACCCTCATGTACCCACCATGTAGCTTTAACACTTTGACTTATGCAAATCTTGTTTCACATATCTCTTCTCTTACTTTCCTTTTCTTGGATTATTTTGAAGCAATTCCCAGCCATCATATCACTTCGCCCATAAATATTTCAATATGATTTCTAAAAGAAAATTATTTTTTTAAAGAGAACAATACCAATGTTTTACCTAAAAATGAGTATTTTATTATTGTTAATTATCTCATTTAGATTTCTATTCATCTCTTAAATGTAATGGTTTTTAAAATTATTTATTTATTTGTGGCTGTGCTGGGTCTTCTTTGCGGTGAGTGGGGGCTACTCTCCAGTTGCAGTGTGCAGGCTTCTCATTGCAGAGGCTTCTCCTGTTGGGGAGCACGGGCTCTAGGCTGTGCAGGCGTCAGTAGCTGTGGTTCCCAGGCTCTAGTGCGTGCATGCATGCTCAGTCGTGTGCACCTCTTTGCACCCTCATAGACTGTAGCCCACCAGGCTCCTCTGCCTGTGGGATTCTCTAGGCAAGAATACTGGAATGGGTTGCCATTTCTTCCTCCAGGGGATCTTCCCGACTCAGGGATCAAACCCACGTCTCCCACATCTCCTGTACCACTCTGCCACCTGGGAAGCCTCTCCCAGGTTTTAGAGCACAGACTCAATAGTTGTGCACTAGCACAGGCTCAGTGACTTGGACTTAGGTGCTCCAAGGCATGTGAGATCTTCCTAGACGAGGGATCAAACCTGTGTCTACTGCCTTGGCAGGAGGATTCTTTACCATGAAGCCACCAGGGAAGCCCCGTGTAAGTCTTATTCTGTGAACTTCCTTAGTAATTTTAGTTAGTTCCACAATTTGATCAGGCTTTTTTGTGAGTAGGCATTGTTTTTGCTACTTGTTTGTTTCCATCATGGCCAGATTATAAACCCTTTGATTTATATACTCTATATGTCCTTTGACAAAGAGTAAGGTTCAGTAAATGTCCTTTGGATTGGGTCTGTGCACTCAATCTAATCCCTGGTTAGAGCAGCCACCCAAGGTCACTGACCTTCACGCTGGGAATTAACTCTCAGTGACTCTCACCCATCCGGTCTTCGTGCTCTCTCACCCAAATGCTGGCATTGCTCCTACTGCTTATTTACTTCTTCTCTGCCTTTCATATCCCTATTTCTCTTTTTCCTTCCTCTATACAAACTTCTCTCTTGGGACATTGTACAAATCTCTATCGAAAAAAGCACCTACCACTTTATTTAAAAATCTGAGTATATTTTGGTCTTCCTCACTAGACTGAGAGCTCTTGTGGGACAAGGGACCCTCCTGGCTTTGTTGTCTTCAGAATCTCAGTGCTTAGTGTGATGCCTGGTGAAGAGATCTGCAGATGCTATTTTCTCTTGGTTTCCTTTTTGCCTTTGAGAGCTCCTCCATCTCTGTTATGTTTTTCCCTATTGGTCTTTGTTCTTCTCCATCTAGCCCTGTCCCCTCGCCGCAGCCCAGCCTGGGTACAGGCCACCCTCCTCTGTCCATTTCTCCCACAGACAGTGTACAGTGCCCTTGGCCTGAGGGACGCCTGCCGCTCCCTACCCCAGTCCATTCAGCTCTTCCGGGACATTGCCCAAGAGTTCTCAGATGACCTGCACCACATTGCCAGCCTCATTGGGAAAGTAGTGAGTGGAACGAAAGAGGCAGATCTCCTGGGAAACTAGGGGAGAGAGATGGATCTAAATAATGGAGAACAATGGGTGAGAGCTCTGGGGAATATGGTGTGGAAAACGAGGATGCATGGGAGACACTGAAGTCAGCTGGATGGCCAGAAGATGGGATGGCAGACATCAGGGGTGTGCCTTGAGGCCTAGAGGGTCAGGGTTAAAGTCAGGACTGAAGGGCGAGTTGGGGCCCGGGTAGAGGTGAGGAATAGGACGAAATTGTGCTGGATGGAAAGAACCTGGATTTCTCATCTCCTCAGGTGGACTTCGAGGGCAGCCTTGCTGAAAATCGCTTCACGGTCCTCCCCAACATAGATCCTGAAATTGATGAGAGTGAGTGTACGGATGGGCCCCTGAGCTCTGAAACATGAACCTGCCCTGCGATAGGGTACTGTCCTCCTCAGGTGACCCCTGCAAGTAGGGATGATCATTGCAACCAGGGTGGGAGCCTTACTTTTGATATCCACGTGTCTTCCACGCTCTTAGAAAAACGAAGACTGATGGGACTTCCCAGTTTCCTCACTGAGGTGGCTCGGAAGGAACTGGAGAATTTGGATTCCCGGATTCCTTCATGCAGTGTCATCTACATTCCTCTGGTGAGGGCAGGAGGCGGGGTGGTGCACCCCCCCAGGGTGTTAGGGGGATATGAGGCTTAGGAAGGACACATTGGTAGATAAGAAAACTCCTGGAGAAATCAGAAGAACATGAATACTCTTTGGTGCTTAGGGCCCTGAGGGAAGCATCTGGGGGACTCTGGCTACTTCTAAAGAAAATGCCCAGAGCATCACTCATTGCTTTATCTCTTCTTTACTCTCCCCAGATCGGCTTCCTTCTTTCTATTCCCCGCCTGCCTTCCATGGTGGAGACCAGTGACTTTGAGATTGAAGGTCTGGACTTCATGGTGAGTCCCTTGACCTCTGTAGGGGGCGATAAGGAGAGGCAATCAGCAGCTGAGGGAGGGCCTTTCCCCATCAGCTCTGCCCAGTGTGGGATCCCTCTTTCATTGTTGTATCTTTACCAGCTCTGAGACAAAGGAGAAAGAAATCAAGGCCAGGGCTGGGGTGGGGTGAGAGAGGATGAGGATGGAGAGATGCAAAGCCCGTAGCTTTGAACCCTTGTACCCAGTTCCTCTCAGAGGAGAAGCTGCACTATCGAAGTGCTCGAACCAAGGAGCTGGACGCACTGCTGGGGGACCTGCACTGTGACATCCGGGGTGAGGAGAAGCGAGTGGCTGGAGCGGACCGGGCAGCGTGGAGGTGATTCCGATAGGCTTCTTTCCTTCCTGCTACTCCCTCTCTCTCTCTGACTCTGCCTTTTCTGAGTGTCTCTGGGATTTCAGATGGTTTCTAGGTTCATCTGCTGGCTTCTCTGTCTCTCCTTTGCTCTCCCCTGGAGCTGACATCAGCTCCTTCCCTCCCCTGCCCCCAGACCAGGAGACCCTGCTGATGCACCAGCTGCAATGCCAGGTGCTGGCGCGGGCAGCTGTCTTGACCCGGGTGTTGGACCTTGCCTCCCGCCTGGATGTTCTGTTGGCTCTTGCCAGTGCCGCCCGAGACTACGGCTACTCAAGGCCCTGTTACTCCCCACGGCTCCTCGGGGTACGAATCCAGAATGGCAGGTGAGGACAGAAATGGGTGGAGGAATAGACATGGGGGGCCCAAAGGCCCCATGTTCTGGATCCACAGGCCACATGCAAGGTAACTTTGCACCGGCTACAGGCATCCGCTGATGGAACTCTGTGCCCGAACCTTCGTGCCCAACTCTGCAGAGTGCGGGGGGGACGTAGGGAGGGTGAAAGTCATCACCGGACCCAACTCCTCAGGGAAGAGCATCTACCTCAAACAGGTAGATGAGCCCCCGCACTGTCTCCTCCATCATCCCCACCCCCCGCCTCCCAGGCACCTCAGGCCCCCACCGCTCTTCCCCACTGTGCTCTGACCCCACGTGCCGTGAACAGACTGACACCCGCTGTCCCTCTCCCTGCCATGTTCTCATTTACCTGAGGGAGGGCCGTGTGCCAATGACCATCCTCTGACCTGAGTCCTCCTCTCCCGCCTCTGAGGAGGTCCACGCTGTTCTCAGCATGCCTCTGCCCACTCCCTGCCACTTTTCACTGACTCTAAAGTGAGCTGAAGGGGCTATTAAACTGTCCTTCTGTCTTGATCTATCGTTCTCTCCTGAGATTAGCTTCACCTTCACTTCAGCCCACACCACCAGGCACTGTACCTGTCTCCTCCCTTATTCAGGTAGGCTTGATCACATTCATGGCCCTGGTGGGCAGCTTTGTGCCAGCAGAGGAAGCTGAAATTGGGGCAGTAGACGCCATCTTCACCCGAATTCACAGCTGCGAATCCATCTCCCTTGGTCTTTCCACCTTCATGATCGACCTCAACCAGGTCAAGAGGAGGCAGGGTTGGGGGAGGGGATAATGAGGAAGAAACCCTAGCCCTGAAAAATGGTCAGAACAGAAAAAAATTTCCTTCTGCTGCCTGTTCTTTACGCTAGGGGCAGGGAGCACCCACTTCAGAAACCAGGAGAATCAATACCATGAACCTTTGCCAGTCGCTGGCTTTGTGTGAGGCACTGTTGTTGAACAAAACTTGGGTCTCACCATTAAAGAACTTGCAGTTCAGT
Source organism: Neotragus moschatus (assembly GCA_006410615.1). NCBI lineage: Eukaryota > Metazoa > Chordata > Mammalia > Artiodactyla > Bovidae > Neotragus > Neotragus moschatus. Next base: position 322,169 of record SJYA01002756.1, read on the forward strand.
AGGGTGGACACGTATTCGAGCATCTTTACTGCAGGCACACTGGTCAGTGCCAGGCCTTGAATGTTTATGAAACTCTCCCTTATCCACCGGATGCCCAGCAGGTGGCGAAAGCGGTGAACAATGCCACCGAGCGCTCGCTGGTCTTAGTGGATGAATTCGGAAAGGGAACCAACACGGTAGGGCAAAAGCTAATGAGGAACTAAGGAGAGGAAAATGAAGGAGGGCGAAGGAGCAGGAGGGTGGGGCTGGGCCTCTGGAAAAGAATAGGGGTGTGTGGGCATGAAGGGGGAAGGCCCGGCAGGAGGAGAGGGTGCACGGGACACCTGCGGCTCCACACCTTCCCCCTGTGCTCCTCGCAGGTGGATGGGCTTGCGCTGCTGGCTGCCGTGATCCGACACTGGCTGGCACTCGGACCCACGTGTCCCCACGTCTTTGTGGCCACCAACTTTCTGAGCCTTGTTCAGCTGCAGCTGCTGCCCCAGGGGCCGCTTGTGCAGTACTTGGTGAGGAGACCTACCCAGCTCCCCAGGGGCCCCGAGGCTGAGCATTTCCCAGAGCTGGGAACTGACCAAGGGTATTGGGGCAGGAAGCAGAATGACTGATGAATCCTGTCCCCTTTTATTCTCTTTGAAGACCATGGAGACGTGTGAGGATGGGGATGACCTTGTCTTCTTCTATCAAGTTTGCGAAGGTGTTGCCCGTGCCAGCCACGCCTCCCACACGGCTGCCCAGGCAGGGCTTCCTGAGAAACTCATTGCTCGTGGCAAGCAGGTGAGGCCCGAAGAGCAACCACCTCCAGCAGGGCTCCCATCCACTGTCCGTGCTTCTCTTAGGGGTCTGGATTTCTGGGCCTATGGAATTTCTGACCCATACTTTCTCTTCTCTTACTCAATACCCAACCCCCACCCCTACCCCTTCCTCCTTGGTCCCAGGTTTCAGACTTGATCCGCAGTGGAAAGCCCATCAAACCTGTCCAGGAGCTGCTGAAGGAGAAGCAAATGGAGAAGTGAGTGCCGGCCAGGGTGCTTGTTCTCAGGGTCCATGTTCTGCAGCTCCTCTGCCCCTTCCAGGGACTCAGCCTCTTTGCCCTTTAATGATTCACAGCTTCTTTCTGAAACTCCTAAATTCTCAAGGTCCTGGATTTCCTGTGCTGCATCCTTTCCCCTCTGCTCAGGGACTCTGTTATCCATCCTCCCCAAAACCTCACTCTTTTCTCTCCCTTCAGTTGCCAGACATTAGTAGATAAGTTTCTGAAACTGGATTTGGAAGATCCCAGCCTGGACCTGGACATTTTCATGAGTCAGGAGGTGCTGCCTGCTGCCACCACCATCCTCTGAGAGTCCTTCATGGGTCCTCCTCCAGATCCCAAACCCCCGAAGGCTGCTAGGCCTCCTTGTTTCCTTACCTCCCTCAGACCCAGAGTTCTCTGTTTCCCTGGAAATTCTGTTACATGTTAGGAATAAAGCTTATTTTGGAGAAAGTTGTTGTTTCCTTAGACCAGCCAAAACAAAGCAGAGTGAGTAGGAAAGAGATGAAACAGGAAGCAGCAGTCTACAGAGAAACTTGCCTTGCCTCATTGTAAATACAGTATCACTGCTGGAGGGAGGCCTCAGGCTCTACCAGGGGGACTTTATGAGAACCAGCCACTGTATCAGGCCCTACAGAAACAGATGAGAAAGAAGACAGAAGCCCAAGATGTTCTTTTCCTTCAAAATAGGAACACCCTGGCCTCAGACAGACCCAGCTGGGAGGGCTCTAAGAGGCTGAAAGACTGGGCAGGACCAGTACAAGGCTGGGGGAAAGGGAGGGCCCAGCCCTGCACCAGTGGGCGTGGCTCCACCCTTCCCACCTCAGAGCCATGGGGAGCCGGGGTCCCGGTGGGTGGCCCCTGGTGCAAGCCCCCTACACGGTTCTGTTGCTGCCACTGGAGACAAGCCGCCAAGATCCAGGGGCCCGGAGCTTCTTCCTTTGGGTGAGTATCAGTCCCACAAGAAATCCTGGGGAAGCCCATCTCCCCTACAGTCCCTGTCAATTTTGAGGACTCACAGCTCCAGCCCCCTGCTTTCAGTCGCCCTGCAGGTCCACAGTGGCCGGTCTGGACTCACAGTCAGTGACCAGACAGTGAACGCAACCAGACAGTGAAGCCAAGCATGGCCCATCGCCCTGCTGTAGAGTGAGTCAGCCTTTGCTCCTTGCCTTTTCAGCTGCAGAGGATGCAGGCACTGGAGCGGGAGCAGGACGCCCTTTGGCAGGGGCTAGAGCTGCTGGAGCATAGCCAGGCCTGGTATGAGGGCCGTCTGAGGGAGGCTCAGCAACAGCAGCTGCACGTGGGGGCCCTTGGTGAGGTATGGGGCTGACCCAAGGGGTGGGGGGGCCAGGGGTTGCAGGGATGGCTGGACACAGCCTGATACCATCCCGGAAAGGCAAGTGTTAACGGACAGAGATCAAGAATGGGAAGCAGCATTGTAATGACAGGATGCCCCCAAGTGTTAGGTCGGTGTTCATAGCTGGGCCTGGAGAAGGCTGGTCCGAATTCTATTCAGAGGGACACAGTTTGGATCACTCCATGGAGCTGGGGGAGTGGCCTGGATTGTTCCAATGAGCTGGGATGGGCAGGGAGGATCCATAAAGAATAGAGAAAGTGGGGACTATGCCATTTGAGGGGCTGAAGAACTGGACTGTTACAGAGATGAAGCAGAGAGTACTGGAATTGCCCACCTGCCTGGCAGGGAACTGGGCTGAGGGGTCTGGATGGCAGAGAGGAATGGCCCGTGGAGGCAGAAGAGTAGCAGACGGAACTCAAGTTGTCACCATGTTGTCTGCCTCCAATTCCTCTTCTAGAATTTTCTAACGGATTTACACTCAGAGCCTGGTGGCCCCCAGTTAGCCCAGATTCAAAAAGTGAACATCTGCTTGCAGAATCTGCTTCAGGGGAAGGTAAGTTTATTGTTTTTAGTTTAGACTTTTGGGAAATGGGGATGAAGAGGGGACTTGGGGTCAGCACTGGTCTAACAAAACATTGTATTTCCCCCCAGTTCTTTCCACATCCCCCAAACAAAGCTAGTTCCTGCACCACCCAGGACTGGAAGGGAAGGCCAAGGAAACAGGACATGTGGCGGCAACAGGTGGGTGGGGGTGGGGGTAGGGCAGGAGCCCTGGCCGGCTGGCCGTGGGAGCGAGGAACACAGACGTCCAGACTGACTGTCTCCTTTTCTCCAGGAGATGTCAAGGCAGCAGAAAGGAGGCATTCAGCCTACAGGGGAGACGGCTCAGCCAGGCTGCCCCCATGGACGGAGGGGCCCTACCCGTGTCTAAAGGCTCCTTTGGTTCCCTCAGTCATGCCAACGAGACTGAGAGAACCCCTAGCCTCCTTTTTCTGACTCAACAACTAAATGGCTCTGGGTGGCAGGTCAACTGAAATCCAAATATACTGGTGTAAAGTTTCTTCTCTGCTCCTGAAAACTTCCATTTTATCTTTTTTGGTTTTTCATGCTGTCACTCTTCCCTGTTCCGCATGCTCAGCTGCTTCAGGCATGTCTGACCCTTTGCGAGCCCACTAGGCTTCTCTGTTCGTGGGATTCTCCAGGCAAGAATACCTGAGTGGGTTGCCATGCCCTCCTCCAGGGAATCTTGCTGACCCAGGATCGAACCCACACTTCTTAGGTCTCCTGCATTGGTTTTTTACCAGTAGCACCCACCTGGGAAGCCCCCCTCTTTCCGATACGATGTACATAAGTGATCTTTCTGTGAAATCTCTCTGGGGAGAAGACATGTTTATTGGCATTGTCCTTCAATTTTAAATACAAAAATAAAATAGAAGCCACTCCAGAATTTCAAAAATAAAATAGCATCTCCAGAATGTCAATAAAGGCAATTCTATAAATAACACTTTGGGTAGAAGGTGGGGAACCCTCCTCCCCACTTCCAGTCTTAGTCACTGCCCCACATATCTTCCCCTCCACCTGAGTTTGGGAGAGAGCATGAATAAGTAGTGGAATAAAGATGCTGCAGAGAAAGAGAAAGCAACTTGCTCCAAAAATGAGTCTTTTTTTTCCCCCCACAAGGGTTAGGGGAAGTGGATTGTGGGAAATCCATTGCCCTCTATCCCAGTTTTGGGAAAAAAGGCAAGTGGATGAGAAGGAAAATCTCTATCCCACCTGGAGAGGTAGAGGCCCCTCCTATCTTCTCACAAGTGGGCAAGATGGTGCACAGTGCTGGAGACCCTTCCCTCTAGAGGCTGCTGCATCACCAGGGGCCCAGGCCGAGCAGAAGCAGCATCACCCCAAATGTGGTCCACCAGGGGCTGCCCACTAGCCCTCCCCCAGCTTTGCCCTGAGTCACTGAGGTGGAAAAATGGAAGGCAGGGCGGGAGGTGTTGAGGATGGGGTCAGTCGAGTAGGCGGGAGCAGGGAGCTGGTCCTGGGGAGAATTAGAGACTGTCAGGGTGGTTGCCCCCAGATTAATCCCACACCACCCTCCCCTTTCCCTGCCTATCCTGCAATGGAAAGTGGGAGCACTCACCTGTGGGGCAGGGGCCCGCACCAGGAGCCGGAGGAAGGCATGGGTCGGGGGCATCGTGCTGGCTTCTCCATTCTTTGCAGTCACCGTCACCATCACCACGGAGTCAGAGGCTGCTGTGTCCGGTACCTCCAGCCACAGGTGCCCCCAGGCAGACTCGTTCTGTTCCAGGTGAACCCTGGGGAGTGGGGGCCACCATCTGGCTTCAGTCACAGGCTCTGAATAGCTGGGAGCCAAGGGGAGGTGGCGGAGAAGGCAATGGCACCCCACTCCAGTACTCTTGCCTGGAAAATCCCATGGACGGAGGAGCCTGGTAGGCTGTAGTCCATTGGGTCGCTAAGAGTCGGACATGACTAAGTGACTTCCCTTTCATTTTTCACTTTTATGCCTTGGAGAAGGAAATGGCAACCNCCGGGGAGGGGGGAGGGGGAGGGAAAGGGTGGGGAGAGCAGACCTCCAGGGCTGACAGGCACATCTCTGGCTCATCGCCACCTCCCAAGGCATGCATCTCATTGAGCTGTTGCCAGAAGCTGTCAGGGTCACTTGTTGTAAAGACAGGGCCAAACCCTGGGGGACAAGATTGAGAGACTGAGGAGAAGGCTCCGCTCTTGCCTGCCCAGGGCCATCTCTCCAGTCAAGAGGCCCTGCAGTGCTCCTCGGTGGACACGTATTCAGATAGCAGTATTCTTTCTATTTATACTGACAGGATAGGGCAAGGCAGGGCTTAGGTACCTCTGGTGGGAAAGTGGACCTCATTTCCTCACAAAATGGTGGTACTTCCTATGGTCTTGAGTGGGCCTTTTTTGGGTATATGTTTAAATATAAAAACAACTGGTAAAGCAACATGGATGGACCTGGAGAGTGTCATACTAAGTGAAATAAGTCAAATATCATTATGATATTCTACTTGTATGTGGAACCTAAAAAAATGATACGAATGAACTCATTTACAAAACAGAAATAGATTCAAGGACATAAAAAACATATTTATGATTACCAAAGGAAAAGGGAGGGATAAATTAGGAGTTTGGGATTAACAGATACACACAANGAAATAAGTCAAATATCATTATGATATTCTACTTGTATGTGGAACCTAAAAAAATGATACGAATGAACTCATTTACAAAACAGAAATAGATTCAAGGACATAAAAAACATATTTATGATTACCAAAGGAAAAGGGAGGGATAAATTAGGAGTTTGGGATTAACAGATACACACAACTATATATAAAATAGATAACCAACAAGGACCTACTGTATAGTACAGGGAACTAGATTCAATATCTTGTAATAACTTATAATGGGAAGGAATCTAAAAATGACATATATCACTAAATCACTTTGCTATGTATCTGAAACACTATAAATCAACTATACTTATCAATTACAAAAAAAAAAAAAGACCCTGGGTCCTCAGTTTCCTCACAGAAAAGCCAGAGAAATAATAGTGCTTACCTCAGAGAAGCTTATTGAGATGATTGAATTGATTTTGTCAATTTCAGAACAGTGTTTTGACACATAATAAGTGCTAAATTCTTAATTATTCATTTATTCATACCCTTATCAAATATGTGATAAGCTCCTGCTGAATGTCAGTCACCATGAGATTTATACAGATGGATCAGACTCAAACCCACTCCTTAGGGAAGTTTCAATCCAAATTTTATTTGACGGTCATTTCAACCTTGGGAGATAGTCAGGATAAGTACTGACCCATTTTTGGATGAGGAAGTTGAGGAAAGAGAGGTTAAACAGGCTAAGGACACACAGTAAGACTGGTCAACCCAGGTCAGATAATCTGCCTTCTAAGTCAGAGGAGGAAGGAATATGATTTAAGTAGCTGTCTCAGATATTTCACAGAGGCCTGGACACACCAAGTTCCCCATCTTCATCCCAATCTCTGTCACAGCAAATGGAGAGAATTGAAAATGACTTATTAGGATGGACGCCTAACAACTCAGAGGCTGCCCGCCCTAAGCACCCATCATGATTAAACTCCTATGGCAAGTTCTGTCATATTGGAAACAGTGGAAGAAGTAGCTGGCAGTTCCCTAAATGCATAGAGGTACCAATGAAGGTCAGGGATCCTAGGAAGTGCCTCCATTCTATTACGGAAGTGAAGCCAAGAGGCCCACTTCCCTACCAGTGACATTACCTCTTGCCCGGAACTTGCCTCCACTCTCCTGGCCAGACCATAGTTACCTGGATCATGGAACGGCACCAGGACATAGTGAGTGGGCTCCATTGGGGTGCCCCGTCGTTGGTCCACAATGTGACGGGCCTGGATCTTGGCAGCATTGATCTCCTCGCCCATACTGCCTGTGGTATCCAGGACGAAGCTCAGGCTGGAGGCTGGGGTGATGTCCAACAGCCTGAGAAGCAGGCCAGAGATACGGTGCACGGTCTGCACACTCATCCCCAGCCCCTGGTTTCTCAGCTCCAGAGCACCTACCTATTAAGGAGCCCAGCTGCAGGAGGCCACTCACCTGAAGAAACCCCTGTCTCCTAGGCGGCTTCGTAGGAGGTTGAAGGCCTGGATGGAGGCCAGAAGGGCCAGTTTTGCAGCCTGGAGGTGCAGCATGTGGTGGGGGGAGAAGCCTGGGGACGTGCTATCCTTGTTGATGCCTCCCCGTGGCGGCTGGGAGCTGCTCTGGTCAAAGTGGCCCCCGTGGCTACATTTCCCTGGGTTGGGGAAACAGATCTGTAGGGTGAAGGTAAAAAACCTACTGCCTTCTAATAAAATGAAGCCCTTTCTGACTTGGCCTAACCCTCTCACTCCTCAGGAAAGGACCAGCCGAAAATTAGGACATTTTGCAGAGGGCAAATTTGGAGTAAATCTGGAATGGTCAGTCACCACGGCAAGTGGTAGATCCCCTGATCCCTCAAGTCGGTCCCCAGAAGCTCCCTCGGGCATTGATGTCTTATCAGCTCTGTAAGAGGCTGTCCCCCCTGCACTCCAACAATCATGGCCATCTCAGTGGGCTTTTAGCCAGCCACCCACCCCCTTCCCAGCATCCTTTCCTTCCAAGAAATGATACACAGGATTTTAGGACAAGGGCCTACAGGACTGAGGTCCTTAGGGAGAGGGTCAGGGGAGAGGAAAGGACTTCTCCCCTTACTCTTGGGGGTCTTCCATCTGGTACCTGGAGGTTTGGAGNCCCAGCATCCTTTCCTTCCAAGAAATGATACACAGGATTTTAGGACAAGGGCCTACAGGACTGAGGTCCTTAGGGAGAGGGTCAGGGGAGAGGAAAGGACTTCTCCCCTTACTCTTGGGGGTCTTCCATCTGGTACCTGGAGGTTTGGAGGGGTGAGTTCCAAAGTAGCCAGAGGTGAGGAGTGTGAAGCCCAGCAAGTTCCCAGGGCAGCTCAACTCCTCACAGTCAGAGCAGGTAGGATCACCCGCTGGGAAGAGAGGACAGGGGTCTAGCACCCATGATTCTGCTGCCCCTGATGTTTATCCCAGTCCACCCAAACTTCTTAAGCTTTTCCTCCCACCTGGACCAAGGTGAAAGCCCACAGGTATCCTTTACTTTTCTAGGCTTTTTAAACTAAACCCTGGAGTTCATGGCTGGCAATGAGACTTGATATTTGAGACTGAGAATGTGCTAGAAAATCATGGGGACCAGTCCTACGGGGAGTGTAGCTTCCATGAGCTGTGGACAAGAAGTGTACTTGTAATAAACAGAAGGCAGCTTCTGGGTCTCAGTTCAGTTGGAAGCGGGTACTGAGAGGGAGAGTCCCCTGCCATCCAGTGCAGGGAGGAAAGCTCATGAGCAAGATCTCCCTGCAGTCTGCAGAGTGGTCCTGGCTCTGTCCTCCCCTGCGTGATCTTGGGGAGACTGGCCTTTGGTTGAACTGAGAGACCTCACAGTTTGTCTCAGATCTGAAGCCACATCACCTCCTAGTTGACCGCAGGATGTGACCCAGTGGCTGGATGGGCTAAGAGGAGGTGGCTCTGTGGGCTTCCCTCTTACCAGCAGGGGCATGGCTGTACCTTGTGCCAGGTTCTGGAGCTCCTGCCTCGGCCAGAGGAGGTGAGGGTGTGGCTGCTGCCTCCCCAGTTCCACCCAGTTGCTGTGACTGTAGAAATCCTGGTCCCAGGAGAAAGACGGGGAAGAAGCTCTAGCTGACTGCTCTCACAGGTTTCCAGCCCTAACTGCCCTCCTTCCAGCTCCCCAACCTGAATGCCTCCTCCCACCTGGCTGCTCCTCCAGGCACCCCACGTCCCCTCCAGTGCTCTCTCCCTTGCCTGGAATGGAGCTCTGGTGAGGTGGGAGCCTCCCACTGTTTCGTCTCATCTCTGAGCCCAATCTAAGGCCCTTCAGTGGCCTGCACGGCCCACCTCTGGACCTCAGCACCCTCCTCTAGCTTGCTTCACTCCAGCCACAAAGGTGTCCTGGCTGTTCCCACAGGAAGCTGCCAATTTGGACTGGTGGGGACTAGGGAATAGCCCCAGGGCCTTGGCAAGCTGGGCCCCAGCCCCTTCTAGAGTAGAGGGAGGCATGACTAAGAAAGCACCATCCGGGAGTCCAGAAGACTGGAAGCAAAGACTCATCTGACCACAATCCCCAACTCTGTTCTCACCTGCAGGGCGTGAAGCGCAGCTCCCAGGCGCTGGCGAGCCAGAGTGTAGTCAAGGGCTTTGGCCGCTGCCACAGTCTCCCGTAGAGCCTCCACCAGGCGTTTGCGGCCCTGGCCCAGCCTCTCGGCATCAAAGTGCAGGTCAGGGTCATTCTTGGAAGTTGGCAGGAAGTCTTGGGCGGCATTGGCACGAGACACCTCTCCTAAGGCTGCTCGGAACCGTCGGGAAGGAGACCCAGGTCCAAAGTAGGCGGCAAAGAGGTCATCAGCAAGGAGGGTGCGGCCCTGGGAGAATGGTAGGGGCAGGGGTTCCAGGGAAGCCCCTTGGTTGGGCCATTGCCCACACTGGCTCAGCTCTAGCGCTCAAGGCTGGATGTGAAAGGAGCTGAGGGTGCTGGGGCCTACCAGGGAAGGGCAGTCCTGGACATCTGTATGGAGGGGGACTCCTGATTGTAAGACTAGGACCCCTGGGCACTGTTGCTGCCTGGAGGACAGGAGGGACTGTGTGTGGGGGTCCCTTCCCTTGGCAAGCAGGACCTTCAAGTAGCAGAGGTCCCTGGAATGGGGGAATCTGGCCGGGACATGACTGGACCCAAGGACGCTCACCAGGAAGTCCTCAAGGCGAAGGGGGGGCCGACCTGGGGGTGGCTGCTCTAGGAAGAGGTGCAGGGTGACATTGAGCGCAGCTTCCTCAGTCAGGTCCTGGTGGGTGATGGAGCCTGGGGCAGCCAGGAGGCTCCAGATATTGGGGAAGAAGGCAGAGGCAGGAGGCAGCAGCAGCTGCAGCAGCAGCAGCACTGAGAGGCCCAGNTTCCTCACTGGAGGAGCCCTAGGTGATCTGCTGAGCTCCCTGACTACACCGGCTCCGTCCTGAGCCCAGGTCCCGGCATGTGGATGCCACATTCTGGGCACTGGGTGGTGCGTGAGGGGTCTGGCTGGCTGGCTGGTCTGCCTCCATCTTCAAATTGCTGTGTGACCCCGGGCTGTGCCCCTGCCCTGGCTGTCCTTCATGTGTAAAAGGAGGGATTCCATGGTCCCACCTGCTCTCCTGCCTGGGCCGGGCAGAGCAGCTGTAGGAGGGGGTTTGATGGTGGAGGCAGCAAGAGATGGGAAATGGGGAAGGAAATGCCACATGCCACACACCTTGGCTTCATCTGCCTCCTGAACTTCGAGGGGCACCTTGACAGTGTAGCCTGAGGCGGCTCGGCGCTCCCGCAGACGCTGGGCCTGCCGCTGCGCCTCGTCACGCTTGGCCTGCAGTTTGCCTAGCTCCCGGGCTGGGTCTACTAGCCCTTGCAGCTGCAGGTGGACGGAGCAGCGGTCAGAGGCCAGGGCCACAGCGCAGCCCTGGGGTGCAGAAGCCCCCAGCGCCAGGACGGCCACGATCCCCGCGCTGGCCAGCGTCTGCACGTAGCCCGACACCGCCGATGCCAGGGTCCCTGTGGCCTCGTCAGCCACTTCCAGGAAACCTGCCAGGGGAAGGGAGACAGGTGAGGAGACAGAAATGAGGCAGTCATGCTAGACACTGGTCCTGGGGTGGGAGGGAACAGGGGAACACGCAGGCCCAAGGCTCACAGTCAGGCCGGATCCGGGTGAGGTTGTAGTCGGCACGCAGGGAGCGCACAGCTCGAGTGATGCTCAGGGCCAGCTCGAAGGCAGCTTCTGCCTCAGGGTCCTTCCAGGAGCACTGAGGGGAGGAGAAGGGGGTGAGGAAGCTGGGGCAGCTCTGAGGAGCTCCCCAAAGCCCTCTATCCAGGGCCGTACCCCGTACCTCCAAAGGCTCTGGGTAGGCGGTGACGCAGAGGCTTGGGGGAGCTTGTGGTGTCCGCCGGGGCAGCCGTTGGAACAACTCCTCGGTCACGAAGGGCATGAAGGGTGAGAGTAGCCGCAGGCCCACGTCCAGGCAGGTGTAGAGGGTCTGGCGGGCGCACTCAGCTGCCACCTGGTCTACCCCATTCAGCACAGGCTTCAGGCACTCCTGGGGACAGGGGTCACAGGGTTCAGGGCTGGAGAAGGCCAAGGACCAGAAAGAGGGGCAGGCAGCTCTTCCTCACCAGGTAGACATCGCAGAGCTCATAGAGCCAGAAGCTGTACTGGGCGGTGGTGACAGCCGGAAAGTCGTAGGCCTGGAAACCTTGGTTGCTGAGCCTCACAGCTTCGGTCAGCCGGCTACGGATCCAGCGGTCCACCAGGCTCTCGTGGCCTCCAGGCTTGCAGGGGGAAAGAGCCTGTCAACCAGGGGGCACCATGTGCCCAGGAGGAGGGGCCACAACCCCATGGGAACGGGAGCCACGGGGAATCTGCATTCCAGGAGGAGATGGGTCCAAAGCAACCACCACGTGCCCAGGGTAGTGGCCCAGGCCAGAAAGGGCCAGCCCCGCCACTGTGTGGGAGAACCGTAGTGCCTGAGGCTTCCCCTGTGTCCTGTCCCCCCAGCTACACGGGCTCCTTAGGGGCAGGGGCTGGGCTTGATGTTGGGATGGCAAGGGTGTGACCCACGTGGGTGCTGCCCACCTCACTGCCCACCAGACTCTCACCTCAGACGTGGGTGAGGGCACGAAACCCTTCCCAAGGCCACGGAGGGCAAACTTGGTGGCATTCCAGAGCTTGTTGCAGAAATGGCGGTACCCCAATATCCGGTTCACATCCAGGTTGATGTCACGGCCTAGGCGGAGGTGAAGCCTGAGTCTACGCTGCTCTCCCTCCCAGCCCTAGGCCCTGGGCAGCGGAAAGCGGGGTGCCTCCGGGGAGGAAGAAGGATGCAGCTGAGACTGCCGTGGGGAGCCATACCCTGGGACGTGTAGGCGCATAGTCCAAACCGGAGCGCATCGGTGCCACACTCAGGGATCCCCGTCGGGAAATCTGCCTTCTGTGGGGAAAGGAAGAGCCAAAAGAGGGGGAGGCATCAACAGAGGAGGAGTCAGGGAGGGGAGTGTCCTAAGCCAGGCTCACCCGCCTTCTGCCCGCATGCCAGCCACCAGCCCACTCATGTCTGCCCCCGGTACCTGCCCCTCTTTTGCCTTCTCCACCTCGCTGGGATCCAGGTTGCTGTTCAGTAACTGGTCGTGGAGGCCCTGAAGGTGACGTGGGAGCAGTCAGGGGCCGGTGACCACCGCCCCACAGCCCTTCCCGGCCTGACCCAGCACCCAGCCCCACCTGCAGGGAGACCCCATGGATAACGTCCAGGGGGTCAATGACGTTGCCTAGAGACTTGCTCATCTTCCGGCCATGGGCATCCCGCACGATGGCATGGAGGTAGACCTGCGAGGTCAGGGCAGGGAAGGCCTGTGAGGACGTCTCCCCACCTCGACCCCAATGCCTCTCCCCTCACCCCTACATCTGGTCTGCTCCTCTCTGAACCTCGGGCCCCTCAGTGGCCTCACCAGGCCCTTCTCGTGAATCAGAGGTGCTCCCTCTTCTAGGAAGCGAGGTACAGAATTGCTTAGCAGAGCGCAGGCTGGTTTGTAGCCCTACCAGCCCCCTTGCCCGAGCCCACCCACAGCTGCCCAGGTGAGGGAGGGGACTGTGGGAATAGCGGCAGTCTCCACACCTCTTTGAAGGGCAGCTTGCCAGTGAGCTTGAGGCCGAGCATGACCATCCTGGCCACCCAGAAGAAGAGGATGTCATGGCCTGTCTCCAGCAGCGTCCCCGGGTAGAACACACTCAGGTCTTCTGACTGGGGTCAGAGCAGAGCGTGAGTGATGGGGAGCCATGCACCCACATCCAAGATTCCCACCCAGCCCTGGGCTGACCCCAGGAATGTACCTGGTTGGGCCAGCCTAGGATGGAGAAGGGGAAGAGGCCAGAGGAGAACCAGGTGTCCAGTACATCTTCATCTGAGGGGGGCCAGAGGTCAGAGGTCAGAGGGGTAGAGGTGAGGATCAGCCCCCCACTGCCCCCTACCGCAAGGCCCTTCCTTGCCTTGTTGGAGACTGATCTTGTCAGGGGACACGCCGAACTCCTTGGCTGCCTTCTCCCGGGCCTCGGCCTCAGTGCGCCCACTCACCCAGTATCGCCCGTCAGGGTCCTGCCATGCCCAGGTGGAGTGAGTACCCAAGAGGGCGCCTCTGCCTGTCCCCCCACCAAGACCCAATGCACTGAAAGCCCTCCCCTACCCCAGATGTGCCAGTCTCCAACCCCGGCCTGGTTCTCACCTCCCCTGGGGGCACGGCGGGGTCGTTGACAGTGATGAAGTAGGCTGGGATGCGATGGCCCCACCACAGCTGCCGGGAGATACACCAGTCCCTGAAAGTGGCAGGGAGAGGAGAGGGCATGAAGGAGGGGCGGGCAGGGCACCAGGTTGTGCCCAGCTCGGCCCCTTGCCCGGTCGCCCTCCCCACATCAAGGGGCCTGACGCACCGGATGTTGTCCATCCAGGCGTGCCACGTCCTCTGATGGGCCTCCGGCAGGATGCGGAGGTCGCCCCGTGTCACGGCAGCGCTGGCGGCCTGAGCCATCTCCCCACAGCGCACGTACCACTGTGGCCGCAGCAGAGGTTCCACCACGTCCTTGGAGCGGCTGCAGGTACACGTGGGTGAGGAGGGTGAGCGGGGAGCACCCCGAGGCACCCATCCCCTGCCCTGGCCTCCGCCCTCACTTGCAGAGTGGCACCACCATGGGGTTGTCCTCAGTGCCGCGGAACAGCCCCTGCTCCTTGAGTGCTGCCAGCACCACCTTTCTGGCCTCAAACCTGGGCAGGCCCTGCAGGGGAGACAGGTTCCATCATGGCTGTGCCAGGAACCCCACTGTCTCCTGACACGGCCACCTCACTGAGGCTGTCTCACCAGGAAAGGTGGGGGCACGTTGATGAGGGCCCCCCGGGCGTCCATGATGCTGACGGCCTCCAGCCCGTGCCGCTGCCCAACCTCATAGTCATTCTGGTCGTGGGCGGGGGTGATCTTCACCGCGCCTGGGGTGTATGTGGGGGTGCGGGGTCAGGCAGGACTCAGTGCAGTTTCTGCTCACGTGCACCCCGCCTTTTGCCAATGGGTGTGCTCTCAGACCACCCCACCCCCGACACAGTCCCCTGAGAACCGGCCCAAGTCCTGCAAGTTCAGGTGCACCTCATGGCTCCTTCCTGTCCCCACAGGACAGCCCAGCACTTACCTGTGCCGAACTCCATGTCCACAAAGTCATCAAAGACAATGGGGNGCCAATGGGTGTGCTCTCAGACCACCCCACCCCCGACACAGTCCCCTGAGAACCGGCCCAAGTCCTGCAAGTTCAGGTGCACCTCATGGCTCCTTCCTGTCCCCACAGGACAGCCCAGCACTTACCTGTGCCGAACTCCATGTCCACAAAGTCATCAAAGACAATGGGGAGGCTCCGAGACACAAATGGGTGGATCACGCTCTTGCCCTTCAGGTGCTGGGGACAGAGGGAGACGCCAGAAACGCACAATGGGCTGGGCCCGACTCCCTCCTATGCAGGGTCCTGATTTCTTGACACCCAAACTCCAACCACAGGGCCAGAAAGCAGCCAGAGCCATGTGTTTCGAATCCAATTTTCTCAGTGCCCATCCCATCCCTACACATAGTGTGGAAGCCCTCCTCGTCCAGCATTCTTCCCCCAACTGCGGGCAGCACCCCCACCACACCTGGTATCTGGGGTCTCTGGGGTGCACAGCTACGGCCACATCTCCCAGCATCGTCTCGATCCGAGTGGTTGCCACTACCACCTCGTCGTCACTGTCTGGGGTGACAGNCCTCCTCGTCCAGCATTCTTCCCCCAACTGCGGGCAGCACCCCCACCACACCTGGTATCTGGGGTCTCTGGGGTGCACAGCTACGGCCACATCTCCCAGCATCGTCTCGATCCGAGTGGTTGCCACTACCACCTCGTCGTCACTGTCTGGGGTGACAGGAGGCCTTGTGGTCTCAGTAGTGAGCCCTTCCCGCCCCTCGCCCAACCCAGCCCAAGATCCTGGTGCCCCTGGCTACTACCTGAGCCTTGGACCTTGTAAGCAAAGGAGACGAGGACCCCAAACTCCACCTTCTCTTTGTAGCCAGGCACGGAGAGCAGGGTACGACCTGTCAGCTCCTTCTTATCTACCTGTTAGACAGAGCTTAAGAAAAGAGGTCCAAGGGCTGGGGCTGGGGGGTGTGGTGGACATGTGGAGAGCTGGGGGGAGGGAAGGGGCACACCTCGATGTCGGAGATGGCAGAGTTGAGGGTGCAGGACCAGTTGACAAGGCGAGTGCTGCGGTAAATAACTCCCTCCTCGTGGAGCCGTACAAAGGCCTCCGTCACGGCTGCTGACAGTTTCTAGTGGAAACAGGGGAAGCCAGAGATGGGCCTGGGTGCTGAGGCAGCAGAGGCCAGCGTGACCTGGCAGCACAGAGCCCCCTGACAGCACAGAGGCCCCTTTAAGGGCGGGAGGGGAAAAGTGCTTTTCTTGAGCAGGGAGAGGGGACTATGGGAACACACAGATAGGAAATGGCATGGTGATGCTGATATGGCAGGGAAGTCACTCAGTTAGGAACAGGGGCTAGTGCAGAGTCCCAGGGGTGTAGGCTCGGGGGAGGGGGAGGCCCCTCAGGTGCCACCTGAAGGAGTTTGAGCTCTTATAGGGAGCGACAGGGAACACAAAGGGCTGTGACATGGGGCACAAAGTGGCATTTGCAGCTGAGCCCTAGTGGTTTCCTATGAGTGGACCACCTCCTGGGGGAGAGCCCCCAGTGTGTGCTCTCTTCTGTGGGGAGCATCCCCCTCCCACTCCAGCCCTGAGATCCCTCCTACTCCTACTCACAGGATCCATGGTGAAACAGGCTCGATTCCAGTCCAAGGAGCTGCCAAGCTTCTTCAGCTGGTGGTAAATCCGGTCACCTTTCCTGGGAGTGGACAGACAGACCAGGATCAGCAATGGGGTCTGGGCTGGCGGGTGACATCAGGCAGCTAAGGGGGCAGAAGGTGAGGGTCACTCATTGCTCTGAGATGGACCTGGGCCCTGGGCCCCCATGACCCTCAGCCTCTGTGAGAGGGTCTGACCCTGCAGCCAGGGTCGCAGGGCTGCGATGCCAGCAGGGACTTGACACTTACTCCTCCTTCCACTTCCAGACCTCCTGCAGGAAAGCCTCTCGCCCCAGCTGGTGCCGACTGAGCCCCTGCTCGCGCCAGAGTTTCTTCTCCACCACCACCTGGGTGGCAATGCCCGCATGGTCACAGCCAGGATTCCACAGGGTGGTCTCTCCACGCATGCGGTGCCTGCAGGGAGCATGGAGAAGCAGAAGTGAGCGGGTGGTGGAGCTGCCCCAAGGGAAGCAGGGACCCCAGACAGGTCGATGGACTCAGGAAAGGAAGGGGCGGTGGATCAGAACTCTCCCCTTGCTAAAATCGTCAGGGAAAGATGCGTGAGGAGAGCCCAGGCAATTTGGCAAAAACAACTAAGAGGAGGCTCCTGCCCAGCTAGACAGCAAAACATATCAGAGAGCTATGATCATTAAAACAAGTTTTCACAGGAACCAGGAACAAAGTTACCGATTAAGGAAACAAAACAGTGACTGGAAACAGATCTAAGCATATTTAGTATTTGTTAAGGGTGGCATTTCATGTCAGTGCAGAAAGGACAAACTGTTCAATAAATTTGTTGGAGACTGTAGCTAATTTGATTGGAAAATTGCACTACTTCCCCATAGTCACAAAAATAACTTTATTTTAAAGTCTAAATTTATTTAAAAAAAAATAATAAATAAAGTCTAAATTTAATTTTAATTGTTTTTTTAAAAAAACCCTTCAACTTAAGAAAACAAAACTAGGAGAAAAAGCATTAGAAAATGGTATCATTTCCAAAAATAAAAAAAGAAGAAAATAATAGGTGATCATGTTTATAACTTTGAGGCAAGGGAGGCTTTCTTTAACAAGATAGTGAAGATTAAATCAAAGAACATTGGTAAACTTAATTAGGTTCACTGTATTTGTACACTGTTTTCAATGACTCATCTAACTACATTATATTCATTACTGTATTGATCTGTTTACCCCCACTAGGTTTAGAGTTCCTTGGGGACAGGACTGTAGCAACTCCTTTCTCATATAGACCACAGGTACTTATATGCTGTAATGGATATGACACTTTCCGACATTTTCAAGATATTGTTGTTTAGTCACTAAGTCATGTCTAATTCTTTGTGACCCCATGGACTATAGCCCACCAGGCTCCTCTGTCCATGGGATTTCCCAGGCAAAAATATTGGAGTGGTTTGCCATTTCCTTCTCTGGGGATCTTCCTGACCCAGGGATTGAACCTGTGTCTCTTGCATTGCCAGGAGGATTTGTTATCACTGAGCTACCTGGGAATCCCATGGGTACATGAATACATAAGTAAATAGGAAAGGTCTTGAAAGACACACATCAAAATGATAATAGCGGCTAATTCTTAAGAGGGAGTGAATCTGGAGGAAGGTGGTCAAGGAAACTTGAAGCTTTAAATTTCTTACAAGAAAATATTCACATTATTTCTTTCTAAATTCAAAACAATGTTATTTTTAGTGGCATGAGAAGAGAGTTTGCAAGTGGAAGTGTTGGTTACTTGACCAGAGGAGGATGCTAAGTCATCAGATGGGAATGACCTAGAAGCAAATGTAGCACCACCAGGGGGCAGAGGTGAGAGCCCCAGTCAGCACGGAAGGGAGCCAAGGAACAGGAGCCAGAAGGCAGAGGGAAGCCTGGAGGAGAGGCCAGGAGCTCACCAGCATCAGAGTCCTTTCCAATGAGTCAACTCTTCACATGAGGTGACCAAAGTACTGGAGTTTCAGCCTCAGCATCAGTCCTTCCAGTGAACACCCAGGACTGGTCTCCTTTAGGATGGACTGGTTGGATTTCTTTGCAGTCTAAGGGACTCTCAAGAGTCTTCTCCAACGCTACAGTTTGAAAGCATCAGTTCTTCGGCACTCAACTCTCTTCACAGTCCAACTCTCACATCCACACATGACTACTGGAAAAACCACAGCCTTGACTAGACGGATCTTTGTTGGCAAAGTAATATCTCTGCTTTTGAATATGCTGTCTAGGTTGGTAATAACTTTCCTTCCAAGGAGTAAGCGTCTTTTAATTTCATGGCTGCAGTCACCATCTGCAGTGATTTTGGAGCCCCCCCAAAAATAAAGTCTGACACTGTTTCCACTGTTTCTCCGTCTATTTCCCATGAAGTGATGGGACCAGATGCCATGATCTNCTGAGAGAGAAGGGCAAGGTCAGAGCCGAGGCTGGGTGCAGCTGGGAAAGGGACGAAGGGCCAGCAGAGAAGGACATGGGCCTCACTAAGCAAAGTAGTGGGAGCAAGGACAGAGGAAACAGGATACAAAGCAAAAAGGAGGGTGGAGTGAAAAGTGGGGAGGGGTCTCCCTTCCCCCTCCTTTCTTTTAGTACCTTTCTTTTCTCCAGGTGGGGTCGGGAGATCGTAGGTAATGATCCCAGGATCCCGTTTCTCCCTCTTCTCTGGTTTTGGTTTCTTCTGCTTGGGAGGGAAAGGATATAGGTCTAGATACCAGTCACTCACCATGGCACCAACCCTCCATGCTGCTCCACCCTCAGCCTCTCACCTCCCCAGAGGGTGGCTGCTGCTGTTGGACCTTCTGCTTCTGCTGGAATTTCTCTAGTTTCTCCCGTTTCTTTGCCTCTTTCTTGAGTTGAGCAGCCGTCTTTGGGGGTGCAGGGACCTCAGAGCCTGTAAAGAGGCACAGAAATGCAGACCTGTCCCAGCAGGTCTGTGAACAGCGCTGTTCACAGGGCTACCATGTCTCAGATGGCATATTTAACTCCCCAAAGGCTCCCCCATGTCGACCTCCCACCTACCATCCCCCAGCTCCTGTCCCATTGATTCTGCTATTCCTAAGAGAGAAAAGAAAATGAGCAAGGGCCCAGAGGAAGCCCCTCCCCACCCACTCTCCATCCTTCCTCACCTGGCTGTTGGGAAAGAGACCTGGCCCCTGAATACAGAACCACCTCTCCCAGTACGGCCCGGAATTCTGGCTGCTGAACACATGTGATAAACCAGCGAGTCACATTACCCCAGATCCGGCGGGCAGAGGGGTCCAGGACCTGGGGTGGGGAAAGAAATGAATTATCCTTAGTCACCCTGTGACTTCCCTGGTGGCTCAGATAGTAAAGCGTCTGCCCGCAATGCGGGAGACCCAGGTTTGATTCCTGGGTCGGATAAGACCCCCTGGAGAAGGAAATGGCAATCCACTCCAGCACTCTTGCCTGGAAAATCCCATGGACGGAGGAGCCTGATAGGCTACAGTCCATGGGGTCGCAAAGAGTCAGACACAACTGAGCGACTTCACTAGTCACCCTGTAGTGAGGTCCAAGGGAACCTGTCCTCATTCTCCCCCAGGTCCCAGTGACTCACATAACGGAAAGGCAGCAGCAAGGCTGTGACAGCTGCCAGGTCAGCCAGAGTCGGGGCCTCCCCAGCCAGGTAGGTGTGCAGTCGAAGCCACTCTTCCAAGGGGCTCAGGGCTCTGCCCAGGGCCGCCAGTGCAGCCTAGTGGGAAGGCAACGGGGTATGAGATAATGCTTGGCCCACCTCAGTCCCCACCCCCATGCAATCCTTTTGGGCCTCCTTTCATCCCCACAGATCACCAGTTTCTTCTTCACTGAAAAGATCATAATAAAAATTCTTCCCACTCATTCAATAAATGCCTATCAAAAACTTTTTTGGGGGGCTGGGTCACAGGGCATGTGGGATTCCTTGACTAGGGATCCAACCATGCCCCCTGCAGGGGAAGCACAGAGTATGTTAATCACTGGACTGCCAGGGAAGTCCCCCTACTGAACACTTATTATATGTCAGCTGCAATATACGAACCACAAGAGGCTAAAGATTACATGAGTAACACGGTAATTGCTTCAGCAAATATGTATTAAGTACCTTCTGGATGCCAGGCACTTATCTAATGAACAAGGAGGCAGTTTGAACAGATGGAGTCCATGACCTGTTGGAGCTTACATTCTAGTGGGGAGAGGGGGCGACAATAAATGTGCAAATATATAATGCATTACGCTATTGTTCTCCTTAAAAGCTCTGGAAAAAAAAAAAAAATGAGGCTGAAGGGGAGAGAGAATCCCAGAAGGGGAGCCCTCTATTTCAGGATAGGAGGGGGTAAGTCAGGATCTAAGTCATATATTCATTTCATTCATTCAAAAACTATTAAGTATCCACCATATGCTCAATACTCTGCAAGGAGGCGGTGTTATTAGGCCTGCAAGGCACAGCTCCATTCAGGAAGAATTTACATTGATAATCTGGTGTGATTCTCTCTCCTTTCCCTTGCTTTCCTTCTTCATCTCTTTTCTCCTTTGTCTTCTTCCAGTAACTGCCTTCTGACTGCCTTCCCTCACCTCTTCACCCTGTCTTTTCCTACAATTCGCAGTAACCTCTAACTGACCTCCTCAGTTTCAGAGTCACCAAACTCAGAGACTTTTAAAGCACCTGGCACTAGATTATATGCTCTGCACACATATTTTAACCTTCTCAACATGTTCTCAATTTTCATTTTCATAGATATAAGAAGACCAAGGCTCAGAGTTTAACCTGCCCAAAGTTACCATACCAGGTGGCAACCCGGGATATGATCAGTCTTTTTCAACGTTTGATACGCTATCTTCCTGGCTCACCATCCATTCCGAGTTTTGCTTTCTTCTAAATATCCCCCTCCCATTTGGCGCTTCTTCTCACCTGGGGGTCTTGGGGCGAGCTTCGGAGTCCCAAGGCCGGCAGCGTAGCCCCACAGGCAGC
>SJYA01002757.1:0-21579 GCA_006410615.1 Neotragus moschatus
TTACAATCTTGGCAAGTTTATTAACTTCTTTAAATATCAGAATCCTTGTCTGTGAAATGAAGGTAATGATAGCCCTCATAACAAAAGTTATTGATAGAAATAACACATGTAAAAATATTGACACCTATTTCCCTGGAATTCCAGCCAGTTGCTAAATTTTAACGGGAAAATTACTAGGCTAATTAACTTGTATTAGAAGTTTAGTCTAAGTAGCTGCTATAAGTAGACCCAAATATATTGACTGAACACAGCGAAAATTATTTATCTGTCATGCATCAGTCCTGGAAGCAGGGAGGAGGGAAGAGAGATCTCCAGTATGATACTCACTGACTGCAGAGTAGAAGCTGATACTTTGTTGTTGAGTGTTAGGGAAGGGAGAGAAACACACATACCCTCTTGGGAACCTGCAGGTCATACCTGGACTTTCAAACGTTCTTCCAAAAGAGNGCATCAGTCCTGGAAGCAGGGAGGAGGGAAGAGAGATCTCCAGTATGATACTCACTGACTGCAGAGTAGAAGCTGATACTTTGTTGTTGAGTGTTAGGGAAGGGAGAGAAACACACATACCCTCTTGGGAACCTGCAGGTCATACCTGGACTTTCAAACGTTCTTCCAAAAGAGTAGAAAAGTGGTTTCTGAGGGCTAGTGGAAGGGTAAAGGGAGAGATTGGTGAAAGGGAGCTAATGTTCAATTATAAGATAAATAAGGCCTGAGAATCTAATGTGTAATGTGGTGTTATGGTTGGTAACATGCTGTCACAGCTGGAATTTGCTGTGAGTGAAACATAAATGTTTTCACCAAAGGGAAGAAAGGTGAATAGGTGGGGTGTTGGAGGTGCTAACCAGGTGGGTAGNAAAAGAGTAGAAAAGTGGTTTCTGAGGGCTAGTGGAAGGGTAAAGGGAGAGATTGGTGAAAGGGAGCTAACGTTCAATTATAAGATAAATAAGGCCTGAGAATCTAATGTGTAATGTGGTGTTATGGTTGATAACATGCTGTCATAGCTGGGATTTGCTGTGAGTGAAACATAAATGTTTTCACCAAAGGGAAGAAAGGTGAATAGGTGGGGTGCTGGAGGTGCTAACCAGGTGGGTGGGGGGATTGTTTCACAAAGTTTACCTGTATCATCATCACACTGAACACTTTAAATATTCTACAGTGTTATTTGTCAATTAGACCTCAGAAAAGCTGGAACAGCGTTTCCTCAGGATTGCCCTTTGAGAGTCACAAGGGCATAGTGAACACCTGTGACTCTTACTGGTCTTGTCCTTGGCTGACACAACAAGGCAAGGCGAAAGCAAAAAGTTTGGGCAGTTGGTTCTATGTGGAATCTAAGTGAAGTCACTCAGTTGTGTCCGACTCTTCGTGACCCCGTGGACTGTAGCCCGCCAGGCTCCTTCGTCCATGGGATTCTCCAGGCAAGAATACGGGAATCTAACGTACAACGCAAATGAACCTATCTACAAAACAGAAATAGGTTCCCAGACATAGACAACAGTCGTGTGGTTGCCAAACGGGTGGTGGGTGGGAAAGGGAAGGATTGGGAGTCTGGGATTAGCAGATAGAAACTAATATGTCTAGGATGGATAGATAGCAAGGTCTCAGAGACACAGGGAGCTATATTCAACATCTTGTGATAAACCATAATGGAAAAGAATATGAAAAAGAATATATGTATCTATTATGTATAAATATATATGTGTGTATGCCTGTCTGTCGCTTCAGTTGTGTCTGACTTTCATGATCCCATGGGCTGCAGTCTGCCAAGCTCATCTGTCTATGGGGATTCTTCAGGAAAGAATACTGAAGTGGGTTGGGGAAACAATGGAAATGGTGACAGACTTTACTTTCTTGGGCTCCAAAATTTCAGGGCTGCAGATGGTGACTGCAGCCCTGAAATTAAAAGATGGTTGCTCCTTGGAAGAAAAACTACGACAAACATTGACAGCGTAATAAAAAGCAGAGACATTACTTTGTTGACAAAGGTTCATTTAGTCAAAGCTATGGTTTTTCCAGTAGTCATGTATGGATGTGAGAGTTGGACCATAAAGTAGGCTGAGTGCCCAAGAATTCATACTTTTGAACTGTGGTGTTGGAGAAGACTCTTGAGAGTCCCTTGGACTGCAAGGTGATCCAACCAGTCAATCCTAAGGGAAATCAACCCTGAATATTCATTGGAAGGACTGATGCTGAAGCTGAAGCTCTAATACTTTGGCCACCTGATGTGAAGAGCTGACTCATTGGTAAAGACCCTGATGCTGGGAAAGATTGAAAGTGGGAGAAGGGGACAACAGAGGATGAGACGGTTGGATGGCATCACCGACCCAATGGACATGAGTTTGAGTAAGCTCCAGGAGATGGACAGCCCGTGGGGTCACAGAATTGGACATGACTGACTGAACAACAATGCTAGTGTCAATTGATGATTTTTTTAGGATTTAATGGGAGATAATACCACCTTGATCAAGGTGTATGGTGTTCAGAAAATTCTTATTTATGCTTCCCCTGACTTTCCTGCCCCTCAGAATTCTGCTGAGGGTCAGCTGTGGTCCTGACAGGAGGCCTGAATGCTCATACAATACATATTGTGTGTATGTGTGATAAGTCGCTTCAGTTGTGTCCAATTCTTTGTGACTCTATGGACTGTGGCCCACCAGGCTCCTCTGTCCATGGCATTCTCCAGGCAAGAATATTGGAGTGGGCTGCCATGCCCTCCTCCAGGGATCTTCTGGACCCAGGGATCAAGCCCATGTTTCTTATGTCTCCTGCATTGGCAGGTGGGTCCTTTACCACTAAGACTACCAAGCCCGCAACACATACTAGGCTGTTGCAAATTCCCTCTGATAGTTATCAGTAGACTTATTTTCTGATCTGACTCCAGTCTAAGTGAAGGTTACTAGTTTCATAATGAGGTTTTCTCTTATGTATGGTTGGATGAATTGAAGGTCCTTGAATAAAGAAGGCAGATCGCAGAAATTTCTCATTCATTCATGGTGTTTACTAGAAGACTGGCTGCCAAAAATGGTTTGTGGCTTATTGCTTGTCTGTGACAAGCGTGACAAGTGTTACTCACTCTAGAGTAAATGAGAAAAATAAGAACAAAGTAATCTTCATAAAATAATTTGTTTATTCAATTTATTTTTTTTAATGGAGAGTACATCTTTCCTCTTTTTTTTTGGTTTAAAATTTTTCTTTCTACTTATAACATGATGATGAATCTTGAAAAAAAGACAATTATTGATCCATGAAGTCCCAATGAACAATCATGCTTTCTAGAATTTTGGTCTCTGCTTTCAGATGTCTTTAGAAAGGTTTGGTGAACTTTGCTTTGTTTTTAGCATTGGTGAACTGTGAGTTCATTCGCTTGCTTTTTTTAGGATCCTTATTTTCTTACTCAGCAAACAAATCAGTCTTTGTTACATACAAACTTTCAAAGTCTTTTCTTTTTTGTCATTCTTATCACGTATGTAAGAAGGTCCATTTACTTTTCACATTAGGGAGTTAGAATAAAAACCAATAAAAGATCTTGAGCATGTATCATGAGATAGGCACGGTCCTTCGGATTTTACATGCATCATCACATTTTTACAAGGTCTTTTTTGATGTGGACCATTTTTAAAGTCTTTTTTGAATTTGTTAGGACATTACTTCTGTTTTTTATATTTTGGTTTTTTGGCTGCAAGTCATGTGGAATCTTAGCTCTCTGACCAGGGATTAAACCTGTACCCTCTGTGTTGGGAGGTGAAGTCTTGAACCACCAGGGAAGGCCCCACTGTCACAGTTTTACCTTGTTGCAGCCTTGCTTTCTGTTCCCTAACAATCTGAGATTTCTTTTTCTCTTATGGAACTGGATGTGGTGTGAGTGGTAACTGAGAAATTGTAATATATTGGGTGTTCAAAATGTTCTTTTTGAGGAATTTTCATTAATAAATCCATGATTAAAGTTGAGATGAATGTTTTATCACAACTCTACTTGGAGAGAATCTCAAAAAGACCACGGTCCCCCCATAGAAATTACTATTGGAAAATTTATCTCTAGTTGGAATGGAAAAGGCATAATAACCATAAAAATCAGTAAAACCAATTTAAAGCATTTTTAAAAATAGACATGCTTTAGATCTTTGAACAATAAACATTTCACTAATAAAGAGGATGAGCAAAATTGTAGGAAATCTTTGGAAGCTGGTGTTTCTATCATTTTGATCATGTTATGGAAAAGTTTAAGTGGTTTAAGTTTGACTTGCATCTTAGTTTCCTGGGTAATTTGTTAGAGAAAGTAGTACCATGTAATGACATTTTATGAACTTTAAATCATTCTCATCTGAAAATCATGCTGGGAGCTGCCATTTGAAAACAAACAAGCACAAATAAAATAACTCAAGAGGAATAAGTAGGTTGGATTTTAAATAGGTGAATGTTACTGAAGTGCGTTCATGNGTTATGGAAAAGTTTAAGTGGTTTAAGTTTGACTTGCATCTTAGTTTCCTGGGTAATTTGTTAGAGAAAGTAGTACCATGTAATGACATTTTATGAACTTTAAATCATTCTCATCTGAAAATCATGCTGGGAGCTGCCATTTGAAAACAAACAAGCACAAATAAAATAACTCAAGAGGAATAAGTAGGTTGGATTTTAAATAGGTGAATGTTACTGAAATGCGTTCATGGCTAAGACAGATCTTAAAGCCAGACCGCTTTTCCTTCCAAAGGGAAAGTTCTTGGGCTGCGGTGTAGATAGTTGCATCTCTCAGGTTTGAAAGAGTGGCTGTCGGTGACAAAAACACAAATTAGAAAATTCACTGACAAGAGAAATGAACACACACACATTCGTATATATAAAGCATGTCACCCATAAGGACCTACTGTGTAGCACAGGGAATTCTACTCAATATTCTGTAAGAACCTAAATGGGAAAAGAGCCCAAAAGGAATGGATATGTGTATGTATTGCTGAATCACTTTGGCGTACACCCAATACTAACACAACGTTGTAAATCAGCTATACTCCGATGTAAAATACAAAATTTTTAAAAAGTTATAGAAAAGAAAATTCTCTTTGGTGTGGTGCTGACCTGTGTGACCCCAGTGGTTTAAAATGAGTGAATGGATGGTGGCCCCGTGTGTGAAACTGCATGATGCAGGCTTACTCCAAGATTTAAACATAAAAGCTGAGAAAATGAAGAGCCCTTATTTAAAGTCTATCCTTAAATCTCTCTTATTTTTTTTTAAATAGTCATCATGCTGTGTATTACATCCTCAGAACAATAACCGTAAGTTTGTGCCTCTTGACCACCTTTACTCATTTCCCCCAGCCCCCACCCTATAAAATGAGCTGTAAAATGAAGTTAAGAGAATAGGAGTAATGTAAGGCATACAATGTGTGTTCTGTGTTAGAGTGAGTTGTGGGTGAACAGCCGCACTAAAAGATTAACCATTTCTAGACCCAAGCCAAATCACAGCTACAGGGTTCTTCCCTTTCGGATCCCTAGAATATTTAAAAATAAGACGGTGGCAATGAAAATACCAATGACAGCCCAGGTGCTTGTGTTGGGGGACACATGCATGCCTGTGGCTGATTCATGCCTATTTAAGGCAAAAGCCACCACAATACTGTAAAATACTTAGCCTCCAGTGAAATAAATTAATTAAAAAAAGATCAAGTGAGTCCCTTTGCTGTTACTTACAAACTATCATAACATTGTTAATCAATTATGAAAAGTGAAAGTGTTAGCCACTCAATCATGTCCACCTCTTTGCGGCCCCATGGGCTGTAGCCCTCCAGGCTCCTCTCTCCATGGAGTTCTTCAACAAGAATACCGGAGTATCCATTCCCTTCTCCAGGGGATCTTCCTGACCCAGGGATGGAACCTGGGTCTCCTGCCTTGCAGGCGGATTCTTTACCAACTGAGCCACCGGGGAAGCCACTCCAATACAAAATAAAAAATAAAATAAAAAAAATTTCCTTTTACAAACCCTAGTGGCTCAGTTAGTGAAGAATCTGACTATAATGCAGGAGACCAGGTTTGATTCCTGGATCAGGAAGATCCTCTGGAGAAGGGAATGGCAACCCACCCTAGTATTCTTACCTGGAGAATTCAATGGGTAGAAGAGTCTGGCAGGCTACAGTCCATGGGGTCATAAAGAGCCAGACATGACTGAGCAACTAACATACACATGCACTATTTAGAAATAAGGAGAAACTAAAAGACCCACTGTACACAAACATGTAAATATATAAAAAAAGATAAGGCAAGGCATACTAAAAATGGTAAGAGTTTCATATGAGCATAAATCCATTGAATTGGNTTTATTGCTTACTCAGCACCATACACTGTACATCTAGGCAGCACTTACCTCAGATTTATCTCCTTTAATGTAAAAGACTTAATAACTTTGCTTTTAGCTCCCAAACCAGTTCCCATGTTTTTAGAGACTAAAGCATGTGTGAATCTCATTCCGTCTCCCCTTTCCCACTCTTGTAGCCTGGAATATAATGATCTTGGGGCTTTTTGTTTTTGGCTTTTCCTTTTTATCATGTCCTATTTCACAATCCAGGAGTCTCCTGTTTCATACAGCACACTAGAATTTTCTTTTGAGTAAATTCTGTGTATAGTGAAAGTCACTCAGTCGTGTCTGACTCTTTGTGACCCAATGGACTGTACAGTCCATGGAATTATCCAGGCCAGAATACTGGAGTGGGTAGGCGTTCCCTTCTCCAGGGATCGAACCCAGGTCTCTCGCATTGCGGGCGGATTCTGTGCAAGCTGAGCCACCAGGGAAGCCCAGTGCTGTGTATGACATGTGAATATTGTTAAGATTCGTGTTCCTTTTTCTAGAATCATGTAAATTTCCCCCCCATCATTCTTATTGTCATGGATTGCCTGAGTGACTTCTTTTCTCAGAAGAGCCACGAGAAAATTAGTAGAATTGGAAACTAGATTCCCAATTCAGAAAAATTTGTGGGGATTAGGGAGTTACTCTCTTTAATTCTAGGTATTGCTGAGTTTCAGGGAGTTAGGAATCTGCTACCACTCACGACTGGGACAAAGTAAAGAGAAATCTAATTCCATCCTTATTTTTGCTTTTTTTTTTTTTTTTTCCTAGAGAAAATGTTAATTTCTGCTATGGGGAAAATAGAAGAGTCCAGGTTTAAAATAGATTACAGTATTCACTGATGAGGCTAAAGAATTGGAATTTTGTAAAATTGTTGTTTCTTGGATGAAAAAGGGATAAGAGGGGATGAGAGAATTTTAAAAAAAAGTGTATTAGGTCATAATAGCAATAGCAGGTGGCATTTATAGAGCATGTATATGTTAGGCACTGTCCTAAGCATTTTTCCATTTCTCGTCTCAGGACATCTCAGTACAGCTCTGTGATATCCCCACTGTTTGTTTTATACAAGAGGAGCCCATGCTGCACAGAGAGGTTAAACAGCTTACTCAAAGTCACACAGCTGATAAATGACAAATTGATGGTTTTCACCTTGGCAATCTAGTCGAAGGCTCACGCTCTTAATCTCAAGGTTACAGAGCTCTGTGTTGAGTCATTTTAACTTTTCCCCTTGCTTTGAGTACAGCCTCCCACAGTATATATAAAGCACAAGAGAAGTGGCCGTTTCAGCCTTTTTCTCTTCTTGTTGTTTGTTTATTTAACAGCAGGGTTAAAAAAAAAAGGCAGCGTGCATTCTAANGCTCTTAATCTCAAGGTTACAGAGCTCTGTGTTGAGTCATTTTAACTTTTCCCCTTGCTTTGAGTACAGCCTCCCACAGTATATATAAAGCACAAGAGAAGTGGCCGTTTCAGCCTTTTTCTCTTCTTGTTGATTGTTTATTTAACAGCAGGGTTAAAAAAAAAAAGGCAGCGTGCATTCTAAATCAAGTTTAATTAGACCCGTATGGAAAACATAACAATTATCTATGCCACATTTCCACCGTTCTTCATGTTCAGTTATTAATAGATACTGGTGCACATATTCTTTCATTTATTTTCAAAGTGAAATGATTGACGCAGGCCTAGGATTCAAAGGTCTTGCCTACTTTTTAAAGAATCGTTATCTGAAAGGCACATTTGGTCTAGAAAAGGAAAAAAATCTGTTTTTGTTTGTGAGACACAGCTTCCCTTAGAGAATATGGTGTTACCAGGTGTGGAATCTTGGCATCACACTGCCTTTTCCTTTCACCTCCTTGCACTGATGGAAAGGAGCGGGGTGGGTGGGGGAGGGGAGGGTGGTGGTGGGATATACAGACACACAGATAATTACAGCTGTATATCTCCAGGTCAGCCCAGCGTTTGAACAGAAGGCCTTTCATTAGGTCACAGACAGCCCTGTTTGCCCCCCGCTTTCTATGCTGAAACTGAGGTTTTAGAAGAATCTCAAGACATTTTCTTGAGATAGGTTGTCCAGGTGTGATTTTTTTTTTTTAAATAGCACCTCTCCTTTATTTTATAGAGGAAAAGATAATGAAGGATATCTCCCTTTTCCCAAATGTAAAAAAGGGCATTTTTCTGTTGCTTCATGCTACTGCTGCTGCTGCTAAGTCGCTTCAGTCGTGTCCGACTCTGTATGACCCCATAGATGGCAGCCCACCAGGCTCCGCTGTCCCTGGGATTCTTCGGGCAAGAACACTGGAGTGGGTTGCCATTTCCTTCTCCAATGCATGAAAGTGAAAAGTGAAAGTGAAGTCGCTCAGTCATGTCCGACTCTTAGCGGCCCCATGGACTGCAGCCCACCAGGCTCCCCCGTCCATGGGATTTTCCAGGCAAGAGTACTGGAGTGGGTAATTTAGCTTAAAAAAAAAATCCCTCAATGATAGTTTAAAATATTTTCTTCATTATTATATTTTCCCTTTATCTGAGCTGTGGATAGGATCACAGGAATATGACAAATAAAATATTCTTGCTATTGAAAAACAGCTCTCTATCGAGTTTTGCTATTATAGATGATTGAAAAACAGTTTATTAGGTTTCCTTCCACATTCAAACTAATATAGTAATTGCAGAAAATTTGGAAAATTCAGAGAAATAGAAGCCAGGGAAAGCATACTCCCATCGTTCCTAAACCCAGGAGAAGGAAAAAAACTTACTGTTTTCATGTGTATTCTTTACCTTTTTCTATGTTGAGTTTTTGTTTCTGTTTCTCGGTTAGGATCACACTGTAAATGCAGTATTGTTTCCTGCTCTGTTGGAAAGATGCCTCAGATTCCGAGACAGCGGGCTCAGGGCTTCTTTGCTGAACCTGCCCTGCCACAGGTCAGCTGGCGACTGGGGTCGTGGGGTGCCCCCAACACGTACTGTAGGCTCTAGGCTGCTGAGTGCTGGGCAGCAGAGAAGTCCTGCCTTCCCAGCTCACAGACTTGATGGAGAAGACAAGCAGCGTTTTCATGACTGCTTCTAGCTTTCAGTGTGGAAAATTTCAAAGATATACAGAAATAGAACATTACAATGGACCCTATGTGCCTTTCTCCCAGCTTCAACAATGGTCAGTTTATAGCCATCTCGCTTCATTTAGATCTCAACCTTTTCCCTCACCCTGGACTATTTAGAAGCAAATCCCTAACATCCTATTATTTCACTAGTAAGTATTTCTACATATATCTCTGAAAGATTC
Organism: Neotragus moschatus; assembly: GCA_006410615.1. Taxonomy (NCBI): domain Eukaryota; kingdom Metazoa; phylum Chordata; class Mammalia; order Artiodactyla; family Bovidae; genus Neotragus; species Neotragus moschatus. The sequence goes on from SJYA01002757.1 coordinate 9,603, forward strand.
TTTTTTTCTTTTAATACTGTCGTATTATTATCATACTTTAAGAAGTTCTATAATATAATCAAATATGGAATATCCAGTCAGTGCTCAGATTTATCCATTTTCTTCATTATTTTTCTTTTCAGTTTTTTTTTTTTTTTTTTGTATCAGGATCCAGATAAAGTCTATACATTGCAATTGATTGACATGCTGCTTCAGTCCCTTTAGTCTGTAAGTTCACCCTTCACTATTTTTTAAAAATTCCTTGCAATTTATTTTTTGCCAAACCAGAACATTTATTCTGGTTCATAGGCTGGCTTTTTGCCAGTAACACCCCACGGAATTAAATGTTTCTGTATTTAACATATTCCTCTAGCCACTGCATTTCTTGGGAATTGATAGTCATATGTAGAGTCTAGCTCAAATTCTGTTTCCATTGTTTTTGATCAGGAATACTGTGGGTGTATTGTGTACTCTGATCAGGAGGCATTTAACACAAGTTTCCTGTGTGGGTGTGTGTGTGAGCAAGAAAGAGATATGAACAGTTAATGGTCACAATCCTTACTGCCTAATCAATTTATTAGCGGTTTCAAAATCTTCATTTCCATCATTTCTTCATTTATTAGCCGGCCTACTTTGATAAAGAGAAACCTCTGCTTATCAGCTACTTGGTTCTCCTCGGGTACAATTTATATGGGAAAGGCAGGAAATATGCCCAATTCTTTTCCCTTCATTTATCAATTTTTAGGAAGCAACAGTTAGAAATGGACATGGAACAACAGACTGGTTCCAAATAGGAAAAGGAGTACGTCAAGGCTATATATTGTCACCCTGCTTATTTAACTCATATGCAGAGGACATTGTGAGAAACACTGGGCTGGAAGAAGCACAAGCTGGAATCAAGATTGCCAGGNCCCTTTCCTGTAATTTAACACATTTTCATTGTAGAATACATGGAAAGTATTTGAACAAAGAGAAAAAAAAATTCCATGATCCCATCTCTCCAACACAACTTTTGTTAATTTGGGGATACATTCTTCCTATAACAAAATGAAATCATCCTGTATGCAAATTTTAAACTGTATCATTCCTCTTAATTTATGGTGATATAGTTTATATCTTTAAACATGCAGATAGTCATGGCTGTATTATATGGCTGTACCCTAAATAATTTAAATAACCGATTATTTATTTGACATTAAATCTGTGTCCATTATTTTGTCCTTATGAGCTATTGAAATTAACATTGTTTGGCTTATTTCTTCAAATATAGTTATGATCATGGGAGAACAGCTTTGGAAATGATACTTTGTTGCCAGTGAGCCAGGGACGGAGAAATTTCCTGCCCCTTGAAATCATGTCTGGTCATTCAGTCATTTTATTTCTTGCTGCTGAGGGTAGCCTTGTTTGTTAGCACTAAAAAATGAACAAAAATGGAGGAAATCTGGCCCTTGCTGAGGGAGAAAAGTAGTAACAAATCGTTTTTGGAAGTATTTTGTGTTAGATTGAAAACACAAAAATTATGTGACCTACAGTCGACTGAGATGACTGTGATGTTTGGAAACACTGTAATGAAACTGACTCTGCAGCATTTGGAATTCAGTGCAGAGCCTTTCACGTGACAGTTACTCATGGCTGAGATAGTATGATTCCAGAGTGTTTTCTCTTAAACCGTATATCTCAGGCCAAAGTTAGGACACGTGGGTGGGAGAATGCTTGACCCAGGTGCTGGGGAGCTGACCAGGAGAAAGGGCCAGTCCACCGAAGGGAAAAATCTCTGGGATTGGACAGACCATTAGCTCCAAGGAGGGCGGGAGATGGAAGATGGATAATAGGAGCCTGGAGGCAAGAAGATGGTCCTGCTGTTTGCTGCGGAGGAACGGGGTGTGTGGATATAGACAAATTCCACTGCAGGCTTTGAGGCTGAACCTTTGCTAACTCAACTAGATAGATACCACAGCAAGGGGTTGGAAATGCAAAATTAGAGCCAGAATAGTAAGTGCACACAATTCATAGTTTGTTTCCTTAAATTTATTTTATATTGGAGTATAGCAAAAGGATCAAGGTAGGCCATGAAATCAGAAGATGATTGCTTCTTGGCAGGAAGGTTATGACAAACTCAGACAGTGTGTTGAAAAGCAGAGACATGACTCTGCCAGCAGAGGTCCATATGTATAATCAAGGCCATGGTCTTCCCAGTGGTCTTAGAATAGCATGACAGCTGGACCATAAAGAAGGCAGAACACCGAAGAATTGACGCCTTCAAACTGTGGTGCTGGAGGAGACTCCTGAAAGCCTCTTGGGCAGCAAAAAGATGAAAACCAGTCAATCTTAAGGGAGATAAACCCTGAATATTCACTGGAAGGACTGATGGTGAAGCTGAAGCTCCAGTGTTTTGGTCACCTGATGTGAACAGATGATGCATGGAAAAGTCCCTGATGCTGGGAAAGATTTAGGAAAGAGAAGAAGAGGGTGATGAACTTGGTTAAACTCTGGGAGATGAAGAGGGACAGGGAGGCCTGGTGTGCTGCCATCCACGGGGTCACAAAGAGTCGGACTGGACAACTGAATACCACCACCAACAAATAGCAAAAGTCTAAAAGGAGAAGAGGGCGGCAGAAGATGAGATGGTTAGATAGCATCGCCGACCCAATGGACAGGAGTTTGAGCAAACCCCGGGAGATAGTGAACGACAGGGAAGCCTGGTGTGCTGCAGTCCATGGAGTCAGACATGACTTAGCGGCTGAGCAAGAACAAGAAGTAGCTAATTCACAATGTTGTGTTGGTTTCAGGTGTACAACCAAGGGATTTGGTTATACATGTTCATGTTACAATTCATAGTTTGAACCAAGAGGAAGAGTCAGCGTCTATAGAGAAAGGATCCCTATATTTGAAGGTTGAAGTGAAAACTGACGGTGGGGAGTTAGCAGGTGGAGGGGAGCGTCAGGAGGAGTCTGGGAAGGATGCAGCCTTGGAGACAGAAGGGGACTGAAACTGTTGAACTTCAGCTAAGGTGTTCCAAATGAATGTGGGTGTGGATACCAGAGAACAATGAAAAAATTAGCAACAATGACAAGAAGAAAAAGTAGCAAGTGTTAAGAGATTACTCTGTCATAGCTGCTGGGCTGAGCACATCATTGAACTTTCTCAGCAAGCGCTGGGATGTGTCCACTGCCCACCTTTTACAGAGGGAAACCAAAGCCGACAGAGATTAAATATTTTTTCCTCAAGATCCCACAAATAAGCCGTACGTAGGACAGAAACCTGAGGCTCTGCTCTCAATTTCTCTGTGACTGTTTTAGTCAGCTGTGAGGCCTCCGAGGGCTTGTATAGTGACGGGCTGGAAGGAAAGTGGAGGCTGCCGACTGGACTTCTTTGGAAGAAGTTCAGCTCATTATTGAAGAAGGAGAGCAGTGGCAAGGTGGAAGAGAGCTACGTCCAGATTTGGGCATTGCAAGAGGAACCAGTCCTAGGGCTGAAGAGGAAAAATGCGTTTTGTTCCAGCTGGTACCCATAGGCAATGGCGAGCAGTCTGAATATCCCTAGGCGTTTCACAGGCATCTGTGTATTTATCCCCCAAACTTGAGATTTTGAGAATTCTGAAAGCCTATTGAAGATAGGAAGTTCTCCTGGTGCTCTTTCCCTAGTATGACTGATACACTTACCTTTCACGTGAATGCTCATGGATCCAGAGTCACTTTGTTTACAAACATATGGCAAATTTTCAAGTTTCCGTACTCATGTTGCTGACCACCTGTGGAAGCTATTTATCAACCACATTCCCAACTCAGGCTTTTGAAATCCAACCCTTCAGCAAAGCCAGCTTTTTTCTGGAAGGTTTCCCCAAGTCCTTCAGGAGGAATTTACCTCCACCTCTTCTGTGTTCATCTCTCCACTCCTCTTCTCTCTGACAACCTCACTCAGGCTCCTCCTGAGACCCAGTGTTCTCTCATTAGTATATGTGTGTACATTCAGTCACCAAGTTGCGCCAGCTCTTTGTGACCCCATGGACTGCGGCATGCTAGGCCTCCCTGTCCCTCACCGTCTCCCAGAGTTTGCCCAAGTTCATGTCCATTGAATAGGTGATACCATCCAACCGTCTCATCCTCCTTTACCCCCTTCTCCTCCTGCCCTCAATCTTCCCCAGCATCAGGGTCTTTTCCAGTGAATTGATTCTTTGCATCAGGCAGCCAAAGTATTGGAGGTTCAGCTTCAGGATCAGTCCTTGCAGTGAGTATTCATGGTTGATTTCTTTTAGGATTGACTGGTTTCATCTCTTTACAAGCCAAGGGACTCTCAAGAGTCTTCTCCAAAAAACAATTATCATGTACTACTGCATATATATGGAATCTAGAAAAATGGTACTGATGAACCTATCTTCAGAGCAGCAATGGAAAAACAGACATTGAGAACAGACTTATGGACACAGCTAATGAGGGGAGAAGAGGATGGGAGGTATGGAGAGAGTAATATCAAAATATACATTACCATATGTAAAATAAATAGCCAATGGGAATTTGCTGTCTGACACGGGGAACTCAAATTGAGGCTTGATAACAATCTGGAGGGTTGAGATGGAGAGGGAGGTAGGTGGGGTGTTCAAGTGGGAGGGGACATGGGTAAACCTGTGGCTGATTCATATTGATATTTGGTAGAAGCCAATGCAATACCAGGAGAAGGCAATGGCACCCCACTCCAGTGCTCTTGCCTGGAAAATCCCGTGGACGGAGGAGCCTGGTGGGCTGCAGTCCATGGGGTCGCTAAGAGTCGGACACGACTGAGCAGCTTCACTTTCACTTTTTACTTTCGTGCATTGGAGCAGGAAATGGCAACCCACTCCAGTGTTCTTGCCTGGAGAATCCCAGGGACGGTGGAGCCTGGTGGGCTGCCGTCTATGGGGTCGCACAGAGTCGGACACGACTGAAGCGACTTAGCATAGCATAGCATAGCAATGCAATACCATAGAGCAATTATCCTTCAGTCAAAAATAAATTAATCAAAAAAGAAAAAATGTCTTTTCCAGCACCATAGTTGCAAACCATCAATTCTTTGGCACTCTACCTTCTTTATGGTCCGACTCTCATAATGACTACTGGAAAGACAATAGCCATATTAACATCTGAACTTATACATACTTAATATTTGAATTTTAAGAGTTAATACATAGCATTAACACTTGAAAAGCAATACCCTGAAGGATGATTTAGTCATCTGTGTTTTGTTTGTGATACATTGTGTAGTGCTTTTTGTATGCTTGAGAATAGCGTGTGGTCTTTATATTAAATTGTATATTTATATAATTTAATGAGCATTTACTATGGCTAGGCATTATGCCACCCATTTTACAAGTTTAAATGTTTTTTTAATTGAAGCATAGTTGATTGACAATGTTATGTTATTTTAGGAGTTCTATCTATTATCTATCTACACTTTCAGATTCTTTTCCATTAGAGGTTATTACAAGATATTGAATATAGTTCCTTGTGCTATACAGCATGTCCTTGTCATTTATTTTACATATGTTTTTGGTTGCTGATCAGAGAAATCCAAGTCAACTTGCTTTTAATAAAAAAGGACTCTATTAGTTGATAGAACTGAGAATCCCACAGGTATACGGACTTCAGGCACAGCTGAATCCAAGAGTCAAAAGATGTGCTCAGTATTCTGACTTTCTGCATCGCCTGCTGTTCTGCTTCTCTCTCTCCATGTCCTAGCTTCTCTGTGTTGCCTTCACTCTTAGGTAGGCTCGTGGGGTATGATGAAAGGGACGGCTGGTGATAGTCAAAAGCTGGAAAATTATGAGTGAGAACGCTAACTTGTCAGGTGTAGATCATGGGTATAACTCTTTGCCCGTCACTTGGTCCTGGGGAAGAAATATATGATCATCCTAGGTGGTCATGAATGACAAACTGAGCGGCTGTGGACAACGATGATAAATAGCCTTACAGGGTCAAGGAAGTGGGGTGAAAGGTCCAGGAACTATGGAGTCAGGGAATTGTGAGTCTTAGGGCAGAAAAAAAATTTAAGTTCATCCAGTTATTGTTCAACCGTCCACTGAAAATATCTATATTCTTCCTGCAACTCTGGCAAAAAAAGGTTTAGGCGAAGTTTAGGAACATTGATTTTAGAGAATTAATTAGCATTTTTGTTTTTAAAAGACATGAATATTTACTTTTATTTTACACAAAGTAATTGAAACAGTAAATGATTATCTACATAATATGGATAAACATAGTCAGTCATGTTTACACAATGTGCTAAAAATCAGGGAGTTATTCTGACAAGTCTAACCACACATTTAAGCATGTCCTCCTTTCCCTGTTTCTTTAGAGAGAAATTACAAGCAAAAATTTATTCTTCTTGCAATAGGGAAAGTGATGGCACAAGAGAGAAAAATGAGAACATGGGGTGACAAATTTCGACTATATAATTCTAGAGTGAGAGAGTAAATTAGGGTGCTGGATCTTCACTGGGTTCTGAGGTGATTCTGACGATCANATGCTGGGAGGGATTGGGGGCAGGAGGAGAAGTGGATGACAGAAGATGAGATGGCTGGATGGCATCACCAACTCGATGGATGAGTCTGAGTGAACTCCAGGAGCTAGTGATGGACAGGGAGGCCGGGGGTGCGATTCATGGGGTCGCAATGAGTCGGACATGACTGAGTGACTGACCTGATCGGAACTGAGCTCCCAATAGTGCCTGCCAGCCGTATAGTGCTAAGTTGATGGCTTAAAATATGCATCTGTCCCTTATCCATACCTGGGAGTGAAACTTTGGCTTGCTGCACTGCCTTGAGGATCAAATGTGACAGTGTATGTTTTTTCCTGATTGTAAAGTGTACACAAATACAAAATACGAAAGTAACCTCTTTGACTATTATTCCATTTGGCTCAAGGCTTTATGCAGGGCACTGGGCTCCAACCTTAGAAGAATTTATGTTAATTCCAGAGACAAAACATACAAATTGAATTTAAAAGACATATACACTCCAGCATTCATTGCAGCACAATTTTTAATAGCCAGGGCACAGAAGCAACCTAAATGTTCACTGACAGAGGAATGGATAAAAAAGGTGTGGTATATATATATATATATATATATACAATGGAATATTAGCCATAAAAAGGAACAAAATTGGGTCATTTGTAGAGATGTGGTTGGACCTAGAGTCTGCCATACAGAGTAAAGTAAGTCAGAAGAGGAAAAACAAATAGTGTATTAACCCATGTTAAGCCGTGTATATGAAATCTAGCAAAATGGTACTGATGAACTTATTTGCAGGGCAGGAATAGAGATGCAGACGTAGAGAAAGAACATGTGGGTCCAGGGAGTCTAGACTGGAATTGATGTACTGCCATGGGTAAAACAGGTGGCTCCTGGGAAGCTTCTCTAAAGCACAGGGAGGGAGGCTCAGTGTCTGTGGTGATCTGGAGGGGTGGGATGTGGGACCTGGGAGGAAGGGCCACGAGGGAAGGGGTGTTATGTATACGGATAACTGATTCACAGCAGAAACTAACACTGTAAAGTAATTATATTCCCTTAAAACAGTCTTGAATAAAATGAGACCTTTTATGTATTAAAGATTGCATCAGTATCTGGATACAAAAATGAGTACAGTGTCATTCCTGCCTTCAGAGAGTTTCCAGTAGGGAATTAGTGGAAAAAATGAATGCAAATTATAATAACATTAACGATGCAGGTGTGAAAGGCAAAGTCAAAGGGTAAGTGTCACATGGGTATAGAGGAAAAGGCCAGAAGGGGAGGGAAGAAAACTGAAGGTCAGTTTAGACGTTCTGGAGCAACAGGGTTGCTCAGGTATTTGTGACAAATCCCATTACTCTCTCGAATTGGTGCTATCCACTTTTTTTTTTTAAGCCACTCTCTTTTAAAAATCTTTGCTTTGAAATGTACTTATTTTCACTCCTCACATTTAAAACATTTCATTTTAGGAGATTTCTGAAATCTTTTCCAGCTGACCTGATTTTATATCAGACACCTTTGTGATAAATAAGGTAATAGCCTTGAGAGTCGTCAATTCTGGTCCTTCCCCACCTGAGTGATGGGAGCCAATGGACCAGAGCAGAGAACAAATTACTTTCAGCGTTAGAACTTTGGAAACTTTTTGCAGCATTCCTTACTTCAAATCCAAATGCTCTCCTCAAGTGTTAGCTCTCTTGCTGTTGGTTCCCTCTTTTCTTGCTATCGCAATCACAGAAATCATCTCCCCCCTTGCCCTACCCCCGACTCCTCTCCATTGTCAAGTTCTTCTGTGTGTGTGTGTGTGTGTGTGTGTTTGTTAAAATTAAAACTCCATTCTAGAACTCCTTCAGCCTCCTATATGGGAGACGCTTTCTGTAATATAGATTGGTATAGAAGACACTGTAATATATCTGCCAAAATACATTTTTTTAGAGATAATAGGTAACTTTTTTCTTTTTTTACCACTTAAACTTTTTAAGTGTGCAGTTCATAGTGTAAGCGTCTTCACATTTTTTTTTTTTTTTGGAGGGGTGAGTGGATAGAGCTGCTTTGCAATGCTGTGTTCATATCTGCTGTACAACAGAATGAGTCGGCTGTCTGTTCACATATACCCCATCCTCTTGGATCCCCTTTCCCTCCCTCCTGTCACCCCTCCAGGGCACCACAGAACCCTGAGCTGAACCCCCCCTGTGCACGTTCCCACTAGCTACCTGTCTCACACACAGTAGTGTATATAGGTCAGTGCCAATCTCCCAATTTGTTGTCATGTTCTGACAAACCTTTCTCTGAAATGTTTGAATTTAATCCATCAATCCATCTATCCCCTACAGCTAATATCACAGAATCTTTTAAGAGACTTTCTCTCTGACCGTTTCACTCTGTGAATCACAGTCAGGTCAGTAGCCCTAAAAGCACCTTTGTAATAACTCAGGCTTCTTTAAAAACCTGTAAAAGGTTTTTTTAAAGACGTCAAATCTACTTTGCTGCTGCTGCTGCTGCTAAGTCGCTTCAGTCAAATCTACTTTAGACGAAGTCAAATCTGCTTTAGACTTTCTGATGATCTACGCTCTAGGCTAGTCTCCACTTGCTCACTTTTCTGAACTTTTTTTTTTTTTTCGCCTATTTTATACACAATTTTTATTTCAAATGAGGATGAAGTTATGGCAGAGAACACATGGGAATGTCCCATATTCATTTAGATGACCTTCATCATATTGATACATGAAAGCAGCTAATCAATGACTGTCCTGTACTTGGCTCTCATAACTGCAATCTGATTTACACACTGTTTCCTGAAAGGGGAGGCCCTTTCATTTTCTGCCTGTAGGAGTGTCATAGGATGGATGGGAAAAAAGAGAGAGGTGAGGAACAGAAGCGCTTACTCACTCCTCAACAGAATCCCTTTCTAAGCCTCTGCTAATCTTGGGTTAACTTTAACATCCATTTCTCATGTCTCTAAAGCGGAAAAAAATGAAAAAAATTGCCTCTGTTCATTGGCAAACACATGAAAATAAGGAAAAATTCAAGTTTAAAGTTGTTTCTTTGTATATTTTTAAACAGGGATCCAGATTGTGTGTAGGCCACTTAGTAGGTTCTCAATAAACGTTTGTTGAATGATAAATGAATGGGCAGGGCCAGAATGAAAACAGGCCAAAGAATGCGACCTTTTTCTTCTTGTGATCTCTCACTTCGCTGACGTTTCTCCCCTCACCTTGCGTCTTTTTTAACCTGAAAACTCTTGTCAACTGGTATGTGTGCTTCGAAAACTTAATTGGACAAAAGTTCCATGTGAAGCTGAATTATTTTGTAATATTTGGAGGAAATATTTTGCATATGATAAAGATATTATGACTTTGGCATATTTAAAAATGGTATACGAGGTCTGCCAAGCCATCAAGCTCAGCCACCCAGTAGTATCTGACTCTTTGAGACCCTATTAACTATAGCCCACCAGGCTCTTCTGTCCATGAGATTATCCCAGCAAGAATACTGGAGTGAGCTGCCATTTCCTCCTCCAAAGGATCTTTCTGACCCAGAGACGAAATCCAATAACCCGAGTCTGTATTGGCAGGCAGTTTCTTTAATGCGGAGCCACCTGGGAAGCCCGCATACAAACTCTGTCCATAGAATTAATTTCTTTGCTTATCATTTAGTTACAATGTAATTGTAACTTGTGACCTGTACAGTGTAATTTGTAATGCAAATAGGTATTAAGCAATTTAAATCATTTGTATTTACTTAGTTAAACATTATTATGGTAAGTAAATCTGCTTAAGATAGATTTACCCTAAAAGCTAAAACTTAAAGAAAATAGACACAATCAGTTATATCCTGTGTCCCAGAGGTGGCAGAGTTGGGGCAGTGGGGTGTGTGTGTATGTGGGTGTGTGTGTGTGTGTGTGCGCATGTGTGCATATGTGTGAGCTTTGTTAATAGAGCAAAAATCTTCCAAATTTTATTTACTGAAGGTAGATATTGGGCAATGGGTACTTTTAGAGAATGCATTGGGTACTTTTACAGTTCTACCCTGAACACTTAATTGGTACAAATGGAGAGTCAGAAAGATCATTTATAGATTTAAATTAAGTGATTTGCTTTCTCAGAAATTCCAATGAGTTTTTCATTGGAAATAAGGTAAGCCATTTAAAAAATTGTCCCTTGACTGGACTTCCCTTGCTTGAGGTTCTAATACTAATGAATTCTGCTTTTATGACTCCTAAAAGCTGTTGGCTCTAGTTTGGAAATAACCCAGATATTTGGGGATAATTTTGACTTAAAAGAAAAGAAAATCATAAAAATAAGAGACAGAAATTATGGTGGACCTGCCTAATTTTTCCTCATTGGTTTTTCTGTGTTAACTCCAATCAATCCTCAGAATCAAGAATCAACAACAAGGCATACGTTGATTTATAGTCCAGGGTGTGTGATTAATTTGTTCTGTTCTGGAGAAAGGAACATTAGAAGTTTGCAAGTTTTCATAGTATCAGGCCACTGTCTGCTGTTGGCTAAAATACAGAAGCCAGGAGTTTTGTCCCCTTAAACTTCTTCCCTGAAAGCATCAGTGCCCACTATGATATATAAATTGTGGTTATATATAAATTTATAAATATATAAATCAGTGCCCACTATGATATATATATATGATATATAAATTTATCAGCATAGTAAGTAAGAGTATGTGTTACACACTCTTGAGACTCAAAGTCTCTTTCAAAAGCCTCTCAAAAAAACCCGCAAGATAAACATTTCTCCTCTTATGTGAGTCAAGGTCAATTTGTAGGTCTTCAGAACTATTAAGAATCTGGAAGGAAGAGGAGATTCAGGAATGCTGGAGACAAAGGAGTTAATTGACACAGTACCAAATACCTCATCTNTCAAAGTCTCTTTCAAAAGCCTCTCAAAAAAACCCGCAAGATAAACATTTCTCCTCTTATGTGAGTCAAGGTCAATTTGTAGGTCTTCAGAACTATTAAGAATCTGGAAGGAAGAGGAGATTCAGGAATGCTGGAGACAAAGGAGTTAATTGACACAGTACCAAATACCTCATCTTCAGCAACTGATAATTTTTAAAGTATTAGGGAGTTTAACTGTATAACACACTGTATCATAATTATTTCTGAGTTCAGATTTGGGAGAGTCTAGAATTAGCAAGCGTTCAGGAGCTCTCCCTTAATAGAGTTCTTCCAAGTTGCTAAGATAATTATTAACTCCCTCATGATTTTTTAGCAGGAGGGAGTTAATGTCTAAAGAAAGGTAGAATTGAAAGTAATTGAGTGGCTTTTCATTTAGATGTTTGGTGCATAAATCGCAGCTCTGCTCAAACTAGTTAGAAAATCAGGGGCAATGAATTTCTTTCTCCCTTGATTTTCTAATCTGAAAACTATGAATGTACTCATGTCCTTTCATTGTTATATGATGAAAATGAGCTACTCCATACCAAACTCCCAGAGTGCTGCCCGATAAACACTCATTTTGTGTTTGCTATTGTTATTAAGACTAAATTATTATGAATCATTTCT
>SJYA01002762.1:0-14933 GCA_006410615.1 Neotragus moschatus
TTAGCTATTTAAATGCTGAGTTTTAAGCCAGCTTAAAACTCTTTGTCTTTCTCTTTCATCAGGAGGCTCTTTAGTTCCTCTTCACTTTCTGTCGTTTATTTGGTATCATCTGCATATCTGAAATTGTTGATATTTCTTCCAGCCATCTTGATTTCAGCTTGTGAGTCATCCAGCCAGGCATTGCTCATGAGGTACTCTGCATAGAAGTTAAATAATGGCTTCCCTGGTAATTCAGATTATAAAGAATCTACCAGCAATGAGGGAGACCCAGGTTTGATCCCTGGAGAAGGGAATATCTAACTACTCCAGCATTCTTGCCTGGAGAATTCTATGGACAGAGGAGCCTGGTGGCTTATATATAGTCGTGGGTTCATAAACAGTTAGACATGACTGACCAACTAACATTTTCACTTTATTTCCATTGTGTTTTAAAATATTTTGAATTGGTTTCCAAATTTGAATAATATTTTACCATAAAAATTTTTTTGTTTTTATTTTTTAATTTTACTGAATAATTTGCAATGTTGAATTTTCACTGTACAACAAAGTGATTCAGTTATACAGACACATACATATAAGTATATGTATTCTTTTTCATTTTTTTCTATTATAGTTTATCACAGGATATTAAATATAATTCCTTGTGCTATATAGAAGGACCTTGTTGTTCATTCATCCTCTGTGTAACAGTTTGCATCTGCTAATCCCAGACTCCCTCCAAGTCCTTCCCTCCTCTCCTCCTTGCTTGGCAATCACAAGTCTCTATACTTGTGATTCAAGTTTCTGCTTCAGAGATAAGTTCATTTGTGTCACATTCTAGATTCCACATATAATTGATATCCTATATCAGAAAAATCATAATTTCTGGCAGGCAACATCGCACCCACAATTCTGGGTGCTGAAGAAGTGGAGACAGCACAGAGGTGTCTCCCAGGATCAGGCATGAACTTTCCAGTCACCCCAACCTCCCCTTCCTCCCCACCCTCCAACACTCCTCAGAGCCTTGCTCTGAGCCCCTCCTTCGCTCATTCACCCTCTACTCACAAGGCATTGAACTGGCAACCACAACTCTAGGTCACAGTAACTCCTTTAGTGAAACAAATGAATTTTACTGTTAGCAATTTGCACATAGTAGCATACTTGGGGTTCCCTGGTAGCCCAGTTGGTAAAGAATCCACCTGCAATGCAGGAAACACTAGTTTCATTCCTGGATCAGGAAGATTCCCTGGAGAAGGGATGGGCTACCCCTTCCAGTATTCTTGGGCCTCCCTAGTGGCTCAGATGATAAAGAATCTGCCTGCAATGCGGGAGACCAGGGTTCAGTCCCTGGTTGGGAAGATTCCCTGTAGGAGGGCATGGCAACCCACTCCAATATTCTTGCCTGGAGAATTCCCATGGATAAAAAAGCATGGCAGGCTACACTACATGGGGTCGCAGTCAGACATGACTGAGCAACTAAGCACAGCACAACATACTTAGACAAATGCACTGCTTTATTTAGAAACCACATTAAAAGGAAAAAAGCCCTTAAGTTTTGGATTTAGGCAGATATTTTCCCTCAGTTTTATCGAGATAAAATTGACATATAACATTGTTTAAGTTTAAAGTATACAATATGTTGATTTGATTCACCTATATTTTGCAAATTGACTTCCCTTGTATAGTGTCACGCAATTACCATTCTGGGGACTCAAATGTCCACTTATTAACTGTCTCCACTTTGAAGACATCTCTTCTAATCTTTGTTCTATGTATTTACATGTCTATCTGTCCATCCATTTATCTTTATATGTCTAAAATATGAATCTACCAAATATACAGTTTTTTACTTTACTATTTTACTTAAGATTAACTTTACACTTAACTTGCATAAGCCTCTCAGTTTCCTTATCTGTAAATGAGGACAATAAACCCAACTCTGAAGGAATTTTATGAGAATTAAATATGATTCTCTATGTCAAGTCACGAGTGCATAGCAGGTACTCAGTAGATAACTTTCTCTTCGTTTTTCACTACTCCCGGGTCCAGGGACCAACATGTCGAGATAAGGTTTCAAAGTAACTGAATGGTGTTTTCCTACAAATTTTAAAATTGAAGTTTAAATTCTGATAGGTGGAGTTTCAGGTCGTTTGAGTTGTTGCAACACTGAAGTCTAATACAAATGACCTAATTTTGTAATAGAACTATTTTTTTAAATAATTCTATTAAATAAGTTAATAGAAATTATATTATTTATTCAATAGAAATTCTATTAAATAATTCTATTAAATAAGTCTGGCCCAGGCTTCCTTGATAGCTCAGTTGGTAAAGAGTCTGCCTGCAATGCAGGAGACCCCAGTTCGATTCTTGGGTTGGGAAGATCCCCTGGAGAAGGGAAAGGCTACCCTGGCCTGGAGAATTCCAAGGACTGTGTAGTCCATGGAGTCAGAGTCGTACACAACTGAGGGATTTTCACTTTCACTTTCTTTCCAGTTGTAAACTCTGCAGTCTAAACCACGCTGAGGCAGGGTAGAGCGGCTGCTGCAGAAGAATAGAGAACACGACGCTGACAGCCTTTCCTACGCGTGTCAATAATCACACGTCTTTAATCTGTGTTTTGCCGTGGCCGAAAGAAAAGTTAACTGATGGAGTTTGTTGATTTGTTTGATCCCTTAAATGCATTGATTGTCTTGTACCGAATGAAAATATTGGAAAGCCACATCCATATCTCCCTCTGTACATAATGATGAAGGGGAAACTGTCCCAAGTGCTCTTCTTAAAATGTATGGGATACCAGATGAGATATTCCAGATGGAAATTCCCTAAGTGAATAATTCATTCATAAGTTATTTATTTATTCTTGATGCGTTCTATGTGTAAGGCCCTTGGTAAAATGCTGTAGATGATTTAACATTGAATGAGATGTCTTCCCTGTCCTCATGGAGATTACATTCAAGCAAAGAGGTATACCAATAACCGTAGTGGGAGAAAAGCAATACAGATCATTCATGAGGCACAAAGAAGCAGAAGAGGGGGTTTCCAGTCGTAGGGATTAGGAAATATCACAGAAGAGACAGCAATCAAGTCAGTGCAAGTTTTTCCTGGTTCTCCTTTTGAAGACAATGTAGGTTCATTAGATAGAAATTGGGAAATGCATACAAGTCATTAAAATAATTGTTACCATATCCCTCAGAGGTAAGTCTCACTGACTTTTCATAACTTATATATATTTTTTTATGAAAGTCTTAGTAGCTCAGTCCTGTCCCACTCTTTGCAACCCTGCGGACTGCAGCCTGCCAGGCTCCTCTGTCCATGGAATTTCCCAGGCAAGAATACTGGAGGTGGTAGTCATTTTCTCCTCCAGGGGATCTTTCTGACCCAGGGATCGAACCCAGGTCTCTTGCATCATAGGCAGATTCTTTACCATCTGAGCCACCAGGAAAGCCTTACACTCATTTTTCTTTTTTTCAAAATCATAAAATATGAAATACATGCACTGACATTTTCTTCATTTGCTTAAAATTACAGTCTAGTCATTTTCCTTTGCTATTATATTTCTATAAAATAGTATGTTTACTCTCCTGTAATAAGACATACCTCCAAATTTGTACACTCTATCTAATTATAAGACAACATGAGACAGGATCGGCCATTGGAAGCAACATGGATGGACGTAGAGATTGTCATACTGAGTGAAGTAAGTCAGACAGAAAGACAACTATGTGGAATCACTTATACGTAGAATCTAAATAATGGGTACAAATGAACTTAGTTACAAAACAGAAGTGGAGTCACAGATGTAGAAAACAAACTTGTGGTTACTACGGGATAGGAGTAAGGGGGCAAATTGGGGGACTGAGACTGATACGCCCACACTACTGTCTAACAAAGAAGACTAAACACAACCTACTGCCTAGCACAGGGAACTCTACTCGATACCCTGTAACTGCCTGCATGGGAAAAGAATCTTTAAAAAGAGGGGACATACGTATATGCTGGGCATTCAATCTTGTCCGACTCTTTCTGACCCCATGGACTGTAGCCCACCAGGCTCCTCTGTCCATGGAATTCTCCAGGCAAGAATACTGGAGTGGGTTGCCATTCCCCTCTCCAGGGGATCCTCCCAACCCAGGGATTGAATCTGGGTCTCCTACATTGCAGGTGGGTTCTTTACCATGTGAGGCACCAGGGAAGCCTATTTCATCACCTTTATTCAGTGAATTCTCATTATTGACATTTATTGTGCCTTTTCTTTTTGCTATTAGAAATAAAAATGTGATGATCTTCCTTATATGAGAGTCTTGGCTAACAGGAAAGATATTCCAGTAATGAAAATGTGAAGTAGAAGAAAAAATAAATTCATACACAGAAAGAGTTGGCTTGAGAAAATGTGTGAAACACCAGCAACCTAGGCCTGATTGACATACTATATGAAGTTGGGTTTATCAGAAGACCAGGGTCCCTGTGGAGAGTTCACCATCAGGCCACAGTGGCGAGACCGGGTTTGTCCTGTGAACCTGAGGACTGCAGAGTCTGTATTCACGTGAGAGTTGGTAGACTGAAAGTTTCCTTCCAGATATTTTTTTTCCACCTGCCTCTCACTAACATCTAGCATGATGCTTCTGATTTTGTAGGGTGATTGTCATGGAGGTTTAGATATACAAAAATATTTATGAAAATAGTAATATTATAAAAGATTTGGTTTCTAAAAAACAAGATTATTGACTAGGTTTTTGCAAAAAATAGCAGTGACTCATTTTAGTCTGGAATGGTGAATAGTGAAATTTTGACCTTTAACGAGCTGAGAACCAGCTGAAAGAAAGGGCCAGAAATAGATCTAATACCATCATTGACTCTGACAGGAAGTTCTGAAAATTATTCACTTTATACAATCATTGAATATAGATAGAAACAATTATAATAGACAAATGCCTTTACATAGATGAGGTACACGGCATAATTTTATTTACCTTTTACCAACACCTTTTATTCTAAATCATAAATTTGAAATGTAACCCAGACTTTGAGACATGAACTCTGGGATAGCTATTTCGAAGCCTATTACTCTAAAAGCTTAGCCTTTAGTTAAAATTCTATGAACCTAGCCTCAAGTCACTGAAACAAATTATTCTGTTATAGAAATATTACAGAAATCCATTAACTCTTTACTGGCTTACTTGTGAAATACTTACGAATTTCTTAATATTCAACCAGGTTTCCTATTCAGTATTATGCTCTAAAGAGAATACAATCAATGAGTCTATTAGTATTCAGTGTAGGGTCATGAATAACAATGTCAACCATAAGACATACAGAATCTCTATGCTTAAATTTAATCAACAGTTTCTCATACACATATCTTCCTTTAGTGGAGCTGTTTTCATTCTACAAAAAAACGACACAGGGAAGCTTAAGAGGAGTATACATGAGGTGATTCCTAATTTTTGTTTTAATCAGATTTTCAAGCATTCTATGTATAGGGTGCTTGAAAATATGATTAAAACAGAAATTAAACATTTCATGTATATTCCTTTTAAGTTTTTCGGTCTTTATTGATTTTGGAGAGACAGTATTTAAATGTATGATTATCTTTTATATAAATAGATTAGGTGAGTGAGTGTTTAGTTGATTTTGAAGGCCTCTGCACAAGACAGATGCCACTCAAAATGTTCCAATTATCAGTAAAGGATGACCTTTGTAGACCTGTTAGCCTCTGTGAATGTGGCCTGAGCTGCACTGTGCCAGATGTATTGGGCAATGGTGCCTGCTTGTGCCAAAGCCCACAGGTCAGAGACCCCAATATGTGATCTGCTGCGGTGCTGCACATTTTGATAAACTTGACCTTGATGACACAGGGCGTGCACGTTCTCAGTGATCTTTGGGGCACATTAATCACAGCTGAATTTGTCAGAGATCAATTCCCTTGCAGGTTAGATCTAGAGAGAGATGGAGAGAGAGAGGCAGTGAGAGGCCTCAAGTTAAATTTCAAGGCCCTAAACTGTCCATGTCAAAAAGGAGTAAAACCTTGACTTGAGTAGAGGTACAGGAAATATTGTGCCAAATTAAGTTGCACCCATATTTCAGTGGTGTTTAGAACAATCACATGGCTCTGCAGACATGCAAGTGTAGCAGAGAGAGAATGTGATTGGTGTGGCTTAGTGCAGCACATGTGGATACCTGTAGGAACCAGTCTCACAGGTCAGCCTGCCAACAGCAAGCAGCACAGGGAGGGTGAAAGACGCCAGCCTTGGATTCAGAAGAAAGGAGTTTTTATTCCATGCATTGACATCTGTTTATGTTACCCTGGGCTCGTATATCACCACCCCCACCCGCCCCCACTCCCTGCCCCAGCAATAACTGTCAACTCTTTACTGGCTATAGAAGAGCAGATTTGACTAATAGGTCTTTATTTTTCTTATTAATGATAAGAAACTTTGCCTGTAAAGATTAGCTACTAGTGATAACACACAATGTGTAAGCTAGCAAAATCATATGAAACAGAAAATAAGAACAATTCCAGGTGACTCAGTGGTAAAGAATCTACCTGCCAGTGGAGGAGACATGGTTCGATTCCTGGGTCAGGAAGATCTCCTGGAGGAGGGCGTGACAACCCACTCCAGTATTCTTGCCTTGGAAATCTCATGGACACCAGGAGCCTGGTGGGTTATATAGTTCATGGAGTCACAAAGAATCAGACACAATTTAGTGACTAAACAATAGCAACCAACATTCTTGCTTTTCAAATCTGAAGCAGAGACAAAATTGGATTTTAATGAAGGGATCCCATTCCCTTGCTACTCAAAGTGTGGCGACACTGGAGGCATCTTAGAACTGGAATCTCAGGGCCCTCCCCAGATTTCCAGAATCAGAATCATATCCTTGGGTGATTTGAGTACAGAGTGATGTTTGAGAAGCATTGCCCTGGATCATGGCTAGTAGGTAAAATTCACAAAAATCTCACCTCGAGTTATCTTCACATTTGGCTTAGTGCCTGGTGCGTGGCAGGAGGGCCACACAGTGGGAAGAGAGCTGGATGGATGGATGCTTTGGGAAAGGGCCTCTTGCATTCCTGACCTTGCTTTCCATGTGGATGTATGATTCTTCTGGCTCCTCTCTGCCCCATCGCTTACTCCTTCTCAGGAGTAGCATCATGGCCCTGATTAATTCTAGAAGAAAAACTGGGAATGCTTTGTTTAGTTTCTGCCTTCTTTCTCCGGGAATTAGCTGCCCACCAGAAGCACGCGTTCTTTGCTTTCCTCCAGCCTGCCCTCCCCTGCTTCGCTCCTGGAGGAAGCTGGCCCTCGTCCAGCCTTGTGTATACTGCAACTGCCTGCCTGAGTCTGCCTAATTCTGGCTTACCTTAGAAAGTCCATCTGATGCTCTACGTAAGCTACATCTTCCACCCTCGCTGTCATCAGAAATAAAGATGGTTATGCTTTGCCTTCTTTTACACTGTGTTCAGAAATTGGGTGTGGAGAAGGTGATGCCATTATTTAGATGCCCTCCGTCATTCCAACAATTATCAGCAACTCTGATAAATTTTTTTTTTTAATTTTTATTTGGAGGATGATTGCTTTACAGTTTTGTGTGGTTTTTGCTGTACAACAATGTGAATCAGTCATAGGTATACACATGTCCCCTCCCTGCAGAGCCTCCCTCCCACCCCACCCGATCCCAACCCTCTAGGTCATCACAGAGCACCAAGCTGAGTTCCCTGTGCTACACAGCTGCTTCCCGTTAGCTGTCTATTTTAGGAATACATATATGCGTGCGTGCTCAGTTGCTGCAGTCACGTCTGACTCTTTGCAACCCTGTGGACTGTAACCTGCCAGGCTCCTCTGTCCGTGGGATTCTCCAGGTAAGAATACTGGAGTGGGTTACCATGCCTTCCTCCAGGGGATCGTTTTGCATCCTGACCTAGGGATGGAGCCCACATCTCCTGCGTCTCCAAATGGTAATGTATAAATGTCAGTGCTACTCTCTCAATTCATCCCACCTTTTCCTTCATCTGCTTGCAACCCTGAATCTGTTTCAGCTGGTCGCTAATGATTAATCTTCTTCAGTCCCTTGTAATGTGAGGTGACCGGGTGACATCAGTGGTCCCTGTACTTGGGTCAGCTTTAGAATTATCCATGGAGTTGAGAGAACAGTATGTAGATCAAAATCTACAACGGGAGTCACACATCTGCGTTTTGCAAAGGTGATTCACGGACGCAAGCCTGGAGACTGTCATTGTTCTTGTACTCAACCTGTGGTCCATCTTTCAACATTGTAGGTACCACATAGGTGCTTATTAGAATTGTAGAACAATTGGCTTTGCCTCAGATATGCTGAATCAGGATCTACATTTTAACAAGTTCTCCATGTTTTTATGTATGCATGTTCAACAGGAAGAAATCTTGCCTAGGACAGTATTATCCCAGTAGTCCTTGCCACTCTGCAACCACTGGGATTTTATTTTCATTGCTCTGTCTCGAGCTCCTTGCATGTAACAAAGTCTTCAATAAATGTTGATTGAGCAAATCAGTCAGCTCTCTGTTCTGTTCCCTGGAATGTGACAATGGCTTGAACATTTGGTTATGATCATATGTGTTTATCCTGTAATAAGTAGCAGACAGAGGCATCAGTCTCTCTCTTTGGTCACTTAGAGTCAGAACAACCCTGAGTTCAAAATCTTACTCACCTCAAGCTCCCTCCTCCTTTCTGAATTCTGATAATAGTTTGATGAGAAAAATCTTCTAGAATATTCCATTCCTCAGCTTGCAATTATTTCCCTTCTGATTTTTCTTTTGCCAGATTCAGAGGGCTCCTCTCAGAGTTTTAGTCCTACACCTCATTCTGGAAGCTTTTAACAGTATTTTAACAGTATTCATTACTCTCTCCTTCTAAAAGTTTTCTTCAATTGGCTTTCATGATATAAGCCTTGTTTGCTCTATTTTTGATCACTTCTTCTTACTTTTTTTTCTAACAGTCTCCTTCTCAATTTTTTAATAAAAATAAACCATTCGTTATGGTATAGCTGAATTATCACCTTCAGAATGAAGATCTGAAGTCTCTACCTTCTCTAACTACATTAAGAAAAAAAAAATCATCATTTAACTTTGTTCTAGTCATTTTATATGTGTTTAGAAAGAGATCAAAACGAAAACATCTCACATTCCACGGCTGAGTTTAGCAGGTCTGGCACAATTTTTCCAACAAAGAAAAATGGTTAATAAATAAGTTTTTACATAATGGGGAACAACTTTGTTATACAGGAGGAGGAATCAATCACAGAGGTGGTCTATGAAAGAAAATTACACCACAGGGTCTTTAAAGAAACTCCAGATTCCTGAGACATGTTCCTGCTGCAGATATTAATTCAGAAGTCCTGAGACAGGAGCAGAGGGCTGATATTTAAAGTGAAAATATGACTCAGGCAATTCAAAAGCACACACGGTTGTTGTTCAGTTGCTAAACTGCGTCTAACTCTTTGCCACACTGTGAACCGCAGCTTGCCAAGGCTCCCTGTCTTTCACCATTTCCCAGAGTTTGCTCAAACTCATGATCATTGAGTCAGTAATTTCATCCAAACATCTCGTCCTCTGTCTCCCCCTTCTCCTCCTGCACTCAATCTTTCCCAGCATCAGGGTCTTTTCCAGTGAGTCGGCTTTTTGCATCAGGTGGCCTAAGTACTGGAGCTTCAGTTTTTCAACACTGGTCCTTCCAATGAATATTGAGTTGATTTCCTTTAGGACTGACTGATTTGATATCCCTGCTGTCCAAGGGACTCTCAAGAGACTTCTCCAGTACCATATTTCGAAAGTATCAGTTTTACGGCACTCAGTCTTTCTTATTAGTTTCTACTGAAATGTCTAATTTTATAGATAAGAATGTCCTTTCAGGACAAATTCAAAAATCTAACCGGTGACCATTATTAAGAAAGCTTTTCTATTTCATTCTGCTAGCTAAGCATTAAGGAACCAAACAGAGTATCTGACATTTTGCGGTGAGGGGGGAAGGAAAAGTCAGGCACATATATAAAGTTGACAAAAATTCTAGTGGCTGAGTCTAACCATTGCCTAATACCACACACATGAGTGACCTTGGCTCTGACTCGAGAGTAAATTCTGATTATAAAGATGGCTTAACTGAAATAGCCATTGTAAACATGTTTCGATCATTTTGAAGATAATTATAGCAATATTTTTTAGTCATTTAACAAGTAGCAGGAATAAAATTAGATTTTTTTTCATGTAAAAAAGGAAAAGAAATACCTGAAAATTTATGACTAGATCTTCATTTGGTTTATTAGCCGTTATTCCTGAAATATTGCCAAACCATTCCATTACTCACAGTCAGGCTCAGGATGTCATAAAAGGTTACCCACGTTGAGTTAACAACAGGCACTTAATTCTTCTCTCTCCACGTGTCTGCAGTGCCTGGTGAATTTATTGGGCTCAAGCCAGGTGTTCTAATTCATTTCAACAGGTGTTCTCAAATTTCCTTCTACAATTCTATGGCAAATAGTATTTCTTTGTCATGTCAATTTGTATACAATAACAAACATTGTTGTTCCTTGTATCTGAAATGAGAACAATTGCTTGGCTTGCATAGGACTGGGGACAGTTTGGTGACATTTGCTGCAGGACAGGCTATGCCTCTTTACTGAAAGACTGGTGGAACATTCTGGTGCTCGATCAATACTTGTTGACTGTCTTCCCAGCTGTTTATTCAGCAGATCCCTGCTATATTTCATCATGAGAAATTGTGCCTTATTCTTCTGTTCATGCCAACCTATACTTACTCCACTTTTCAGCACTTAATTCAGTATTCTGTTGGTCAACCCTATGTCACAACAATACACCCAGGAGGAAAAATCCTTACTAAGCTTTTAAGCATTTAAATGACTACATTGACTCTAAGTAAGTCCCAATATTTCAGAAGGCTCCTTTTATTTTTTCCAGATTCTGCATCTACATGAAACTTTTGCTATGATTTTCATTTATCCGGCTTTCAATTCACAAGGAAAATGTTTCATGTAGGTTTTGTTTGGGTGGCAATATTCTATGTCTAGAGTTTGTAGCATTTAAGTTTAATAAGCACAAGACAAGTATAAATTCTCTACAACCAATGTCTTGGACCATCATAACAGCACTTATCAAAGCCACTTTTTTTTTTCTTTTCCATTTTGCAGACGGGCAAACTAGGATTATGAATTTTAGTAACTGTCCCAAGGAGAAACATTTAATAAGAGACTAAACTCTCTGAAACCAACTCTGTTTGCTATAAATTCTGTGTAATTAACAATTGTTAGAATATCCTTGCCAGATGTTGCTGAGTGATACATTTCAAAGATCAATAATCTAGGGAATAAGAAGAGTGAATGACAGTTTTTCCATAATTCATTGTCACAGTGTGTTCAGCATATCTGAGGCACCTACTGGGCAACAAATAGATGAGATTCATGGGTGAACAAGAGCTCATCCCTCAGAAAGCTTTTAGTTTAGTTCCATGCTCTTCAATATAATGGCTAGTCAGTCACCTGTGGCTATTTGAATGTGTTGAAAGTAGTTAAACTTAAATAAAATTAAAAATTACATCCCTCAGTTAGATTGGCCACTTAAGTGTTGAGTAGAGACGTGGCTGTCCTATAATATTGGATAGTGTACATTTTCATTATAACAGAAAATTCTATGAGAACTGCTTATTTGGAACTTTGTGTAATGGACTATATGAGTAAAACTATGGCAAATGGTTCCATGTTCTCTGATTTGACATGGTTGACAAGAGATATTCACTCCTTACTACACTGACTTTACCATGTTTATTAATTAAACCTTCAAAGCCAACACAGTAGTGGAGAAAAAACATTGCTGAATATACTGAAAAAAGAGGCAGGCACACACTAGAATTTAGTTCAGGCAATTAGTATTGCAATGCAAGTTTTCCTACTAAAATTATGGTGAAACATAAAAATGCACCCATCTGTATATTACAATATGGGGGCAGTGGCACAGGGCCTGGGGGAGCGGGGTTGGGGCAGGACTGCAATCTTTGTGGAAGTTCATCAAAAGATGGTTCATCTCAAAGTATGCTAAATTAAAGCCATTGCTCTCAACTAACCTGAAACAACCATAAAAGGGCTAAACACAGACATGACATATTAACTGCCACAGTTCCTTATTTAGGAAACCAAAGAGCATAAAATCAAATTAAAATATATCATCTCTGCTGCTGCCTCTTCTAGTGCTGTGCTGTCTGGAACTTCCTTTTCTAAACTTGACCTTCTACTGCTCTTTCGCTGCACAATGGCCAGTTCATTGGATCAGAGGTTGACTTTTAAAGCATAGTTTGTAACTTAGATTTTATTTATCTCTTTCTTTTTGTCAATTAGTGTACAAAATGAAAGAAAATGGTGCTACATGGAGCAGGTAGCTCTATTATGCGAAGTCATTTAGATTTTATGGCTGTTTCTGCTACTAATCCTGTGAGGTAATAGTCAGGTGAAGGGAAATTGGAAAGGTCAGAGATGGGGTATGCTGAGTGGAAATACAAGCACCATGCTCATCTCTCTTTAATTTTTAAAGCAAACTATTAAGCAAAGACTTGGAATAGGGGTCTCAACCCTGCCTTTGAATGTGTACACATAAGCTAAATAACTTTTTATAATGCTCTTAAACGTGCTTGTGACTTCAGCTTCTGCCTGAATGAGCCTACTTAGAAACCAGGAAGACACTTTATTTTTATTCCTGCTGAGAATGCTCATTCCTGTCCTCCCCTCTCCATCAGGCTGTCAGGCGGCTCGGGTGACTGGTAAACCAGGTCTGTATCACTTGTGTTCAGCAAACAGGTCAGTTCAGGCTTTATTAGCCAGGAGAAAGATCGGACCAGGGTCACAAAGGGACAATTCACCAAGCCAAGCAGCCAGCTGCTGGGTATTTCTTGGCCAATAAGGTGGGATTTTGTTGTGGCTGCCACTTTGGTTGTAGAAATCTATACTTTTAATCAACATGGATACCTTTTGTAGGGAATGGACTCCTTGGTTAGATTTTTTTCCTCTGTGCATTCATACACCCTACCTAGCCTTTGAGACATTAGATTTTCAAATCCTTGATGTCTTATACAGAGATTAATCAGAAAAACAGATTTGCTTACAAATAACAATCTTGCAAGTACACACACTAAACAATTATGTTGAAATCCTAAAAATTGGAGATATTCTATACAAGGTTATTTATAATCATCATGTTTCATGTCAAACATGAAAAACATACAAATTTGTGTGAACTAGGTTCAGACCAGAAATCCCTGAGCTAGGTTTGTTTCTATATGTGGCTGGTTAGGGGACTCTGTTTGCTAAATCCATCATTTCCTATCATTTTCATATCATGATTCTTAAGGATGCTGCAGGCAATATTATATTCTCCCTTACTATTGTGTCAAAAAACTATTGCTTCTATTAAGGCTTTGCTATTCCTTCTGCAATTGGCTTCCACTTCTCTCCGTTAGGGCCTTTTGCCGTGGGCCTCTCATTCCACACTTCTTCAAAGATTATCTCCTCTAGCTGCTCTGTTTCTCCTGCAGTTAGATTCAGCCTGCCCACACATCTCAGTGATCACACACACACTCCCCGAGTAACTCGCTGTCTGCCCCTGTGATCACTCTCTCATGCCTCCAGACGTGTGAGCTGGTCCCGACTTTCTAATCTTCATCTCCTCCCGGGGAAGGCTGCTTCTCCATTCCTGCAGCTCGAAATCCATCCTTCCCTCAGTTCCCTCTTCTTTCATCCTCCCAGGGTTATAGAACAAGGGTTATTTTCAGTCTTAGAAGCGAGTTGTTCATGTAACTGAACAGGGTAGGAGAATGAACGCAAAGCAGGTGAGTAATGGTGCAAACTAGCCACATATGTCCTCTGTCTGCCAAGAGCATGTGTGTTACAATCCAAGCCTCTTTACCGGGAGAAAACTGGAAATGTTGCAGTTCTGTTTATCTAATCAACCTAGCTACTATTTAACAGGAAAAAGATAAGTGACTAAGAGGACAGAGACCTGAACTCCTCCCGGTGGAGGAGCAGGTGGGTGTGGAATACATCTCTCTCCACAGATGCATCAGGAACACACCTTCAACACAGAAGTGGATGCAGAACACCCACTGAGAGCACACAGGAGTGCCTGACCAGCAGAAGAGAAGATATAGACCCACGCAAAATTCGGTAGGACAAAGGAACTAGGGGGAAAAAACAGGAGTGTCTGTAGGACTAGACCTGCCCTCAGCAGGTGGGGGAACTGAAGCAGGGGTCCGATCCCCACACTGGGGCAATTGTCTGAGTCAGAGGAGGAACTTTAAAGGTTGGGAGTGAAATAGCTGATCTGTGGAAGCCTAAATGAAACGAGAATCAGACAGTCTTTGCCTCAGCCATACATAAGGCAGACAGGAACACAGGTCCCTGGAAGGCGCAGCAGCTGGGAGCTGGAGTTTAGGGATTGTGGAGTGATCCCATTGCGAGGGCTGCTGTTGACTGTGGACAGATGGATCCAGGAGATGTGAGGGAGGAGACTGTGGTGGGAAATGCCTGTAGAGGAAAGCCAGGCAGCCATGGAAGCAAGGCGATACTGCTGAGTCAAGCATAAGGGATGAACCCATCACCATAGACTCTCTCTCTCCACATATCAGCATTGGCAGCTGAACATCAGAGAGGCTGGTCCATCAAAACTCTTTCAAAAAATTGCAGAGGAAGGAGCACTTCCAAACTCATTCTATGAGGCCACGATCACCCTGATACCAAAACCAAAGACAACCCCCAAAAAGAAAACTTCAGGCCAATATCACTGATGTACATAGATGAAAAAATCCTCAACAAAATTTTAGCAAACAGAATTCAGCGATACATGAAAAAGATCATACACTGTGATCAAGCTGGGTTTATTCCAGGGATGCAAGGATTCTTCAATATACAAAATCAATCAGTGTGA
>SJYA01002763.1:0-15074 GCA_006410615.1 Neotragus moschatus
GCTGGGATCTGGGGGGAGGGGACAGGGGAGGGCATGCTCCAGGTGGGTTGGTCACCTGGGTCTGCGTTGTGTACACCTGCGCAGGGTCTGCCAGGCCCCTCGGGGGAGAAGGGAGAAACAGGAGACGTGGGCCCAATGGTGAGTGTGGCCCCCTTGACGGGGTGGACCCCTCCTGACTCCAGCCTCACCTGCTAGTCCCCCTGGCCTCCAGCGCCCACCCTGCCCTGGCCCGACGGCCTCCCTCCCCGCCCGCTCCCCTGGCCCCACCGCTCTGAGCATCCTTGGCTCGCCTTCTCTCACCTCCTGACCCGGCTCCGGGCGTCTGCTTCTCTCCAGGGACCACCTGGCCCCCCGGGACCTCGAGGCCCAGCTGGACCCAATGGAGCGGATGTGAGTCCTCCAGCCCTGGTGTAGCCAGTGCCCTGCCTCCCTTCCCCTAGACTGTGTAACCTCATCTCAGATGCCGAGAGACTCCGCTGGCTCCAGGAAGGCCTCCCGCCGTCTCGTGGTGGTGACCTCAGGCCTCGTCCAGGCTCTGAGCTCACGGGGCATCCCCTCCCCTTTATTTCTGGTTCTCTTTCAGGGTCCACAAGGCCCCCCAGGAGGTGTTGGGAACTTGGGTCCCCCTGGAGAGAAGGTACTGGGAAAGGGTACATGGATGGTCTTGGGGGGTGAGTTTCCGCCAGTTTTGGCCTCAAAGGAGAGTGATGGGGGCGGGGACCCTGGTGGTCCCATGCTTGGAATCAGTGCCTTCACTGCCGTGGCCTGTGCTCATCAGAGGAACTGTGCAGTGTGACTGGAAGAAAGAAACAGAGAGAAAGACGGAATATCAGGATTTTGGCGGGGGGGGGGGATGAAGGTTCTTGACCCCCATCTCCTTGCAGGGGGAGCCCGGAGAGTCAGGATCTCCGGGAGTCCAGGGCGAGCCAGGGGTCAAGGTGAGTGGTGGCTCTGGGGCTGGCTCCCCAAGCCCCTCCACCCCCTCATTCCCACCCCCACCTTTTCTCTGACCTCCTGGAGCTGCAGCTCCCAGCCATTCTCAGGGAGCCTGGTCCCTGGATCCGAGTGGGCTCTGTCCCCCTTTCCTCGAAAGGAAGAGGGGCCCAGACTCCCTCCGTGGGCTCGACTTCTGGGTGCACCCTGATGTCAGCGGGGGTTGGGGGGACGAGGGGGAGGTTGAAGGTGTCTTGGAAGCGAGGGGCTGAATCCTCCTTTGGGACCATCTGTAACCTCTGCCCATCCTTCAGGGTCCACGTGGGGAGCGCGGGGAGAAAGGAGAGACTGGGCAGGCGGGAGAGGCGGGACCACCAGGGCCTAAGGGCCCCACCGGCGACGACGGTCCCAAAGGGAACCCTGTGAGTTTGGGGAGGGGGCTTGGAGGAGGGCCTGTGCGTGGAGACCTGGGAATGTGTGTGAGGATCTTGGAGTGGGGGGGCAAGAGTGTGGGGGACTTGTGGGGGGGCACAGGGTCTCCTGGGAGGGATTATGGAGTTTAGGATCAAGAGAGAAAATGAAACTTAACCTGAAAGCCTTGGAGGGCAGGCCGTGCATGAGGTGGGGAGAAGGGCTACTGGAGGCCCTCTTCCTAGAGCGGTGCGTGTGGGCATTGTCTGTAGAGAGGGAGTGTGCGCCCTGTGCCCATGGGGGTCATGTTGGTGCTGGGTGGGCTTAGGAGCTGTGACCCTGACCCTTGGATTCCCTCCGGATCAGGGTCCTGTTGGTTTTCCTGGTGACCCTGGCCCTCCTGGAGAAGTTGGCCCTCGGGTGAGTCTTACCCAGGGGGAGGGATGGGTGAAGAGGGTGGTCTGCTTTGGAGGCACTCTGCATGGCAGGTGGGAACTGGGGGTGTGGGGGGCAGATGGAAGAATGGGAGGATCGGCAGGTTTGGGGGTGAGGTCAGCCAGGCCGGGGGCCCCCTCTGACAGTGCTGCATCTCTGCAGGGCCAGGATGGTGCCAAGGGTGACCGTGGAGAGGATGGGGAGCCAGGACAGCCTGTGAGTACCCGTGACGCCCCCACCTGCAGGCCCAGTCCCCTCTGCTGTGTCTACACCTGAGGGCTCCCTCACCACCACTCTCCCTCCCTCCACAGGGGTCCCCTGGTCCCACGGGGGAGAATGGGCCTCCTGGACCGCTTGGAAAGAGGGTAAGCGAGGTGGACCTTGCGGGCAGTCCTGGGGGAAGCTGGATGGCTGCTGGGGGGATGGGGTCAGGATGGGGAGAGGCCTGGTGTCCCGGCCGTCCTTGGGGGAGGTGTGTGTGTGATCACGTGTGTCTGTGAGTGTGCTGTGCAGATTTGGGTATCTTTGCTCCTGTATGTCTTGTCTGATCTTTCCAGGGGTGGTGGTGTGTGTACCAACCAATCAGAATAGATGTGGGGGCAAATTTCCTGGTGGTCCCGTGGTTGCGGCTCTTTGATCCTACTGCGGAGGGCAGTGGGCGCAAGTTTGGTCCTTGGTCTGGAGGCTAGGAGGAAAAGGGCTGGCAGGGGATGAACCTTTTGTTTACTGGTGGTTTGTGGGCAAGTGGCTCTTCACCTAATGCACAGTATTTTGACAGCTGGTACCGTTGTAGCAGCTCTCACATCTGTGAGTGAGCCTCTGTGATTGTGTCTGTGTGTGCACAGGTGTCTGTGTGTGTACCAGGAGGACTGCTTTGGGGAGGGAGATGAGTCAGCCTCTGTGATTGTGTGTGTGTGCACGCACAGGTGTGTGTGTGTGTGTNCTGGTACCGTTGTAGCAGCTCTCACATCTGTGAGTGAGCCTCTGTGATTGTGTCTGTGTGTGCACAGGTGTCTGTGTGTGTACCAGGAGGACTGCTTTGGGGAGGGAGATGAGTCAGCCTCTGTGATTGTGTGTGTGTGCACGCACAGGTGTGTGTGTGTGTGTACCAGGAGGATGCTCCTGGGTGAGAGGTGAGCCTGGCTGCTCACAGCCGCCTGCCCCTCATCCCCTCCTCCACCCGCAGGGACCTGCAGGCACACCTGGTCCTGAAGGGCGACAAGGAGAGAAGGGCGCCAAGGTGGGGAGAGCCTCCTGGATGCTGGGACACCCACTGCACTGCCCCGGCCCTCCTGGTCCTCACCCTCCAGCCCCCAGACGCCTCCCCCACCCCCCGCTCCTCCAGGCCTCCCTACCCCAGGGATCCCAGGGGCTCCACCTCTCCCCTCTGTCTCACTCCACCCACCTTGGATCTGCTGCCCCTACCATACCGTCCTCTGCCTTTCGGGACACTTCTTCGGTGTGTTTCAGGGGGATCCTGGCGCTGTGGGCGCCCCAGGGAAGACAGGCCCTGTGGGTCCTGCAGGCCCAGCAGGAAAGCCTGGTCCTGACGGCCTGAGAGGTCTCCCTGGCTCAGTGGTAAGTCATGATGCGGAGGTTCGGCTGGGCTGGGAGGGGTGTGGTGTGGGAGACTCAGCTCCTGATCCCTGCGGTCCCCTCAAATCTGCAGGGTCAGCAAGGCCGTCCCGGGGCCACAGGCCAGGCTGGGCCTCCAGGCCCTGTGGTGAGTGACTGTGGATGGGGTGGGGTGGGTGGGGCCCCCAGGGCAGTGGGCGTCCAGCCTTGGAGGAAGTTGGAGTGGTGGTCCCACCTCCCGCAGGAGAGAGTGACTTCCTATCTCCCCACAGGGACCCCCAGGGCTACCTGGCCTCCGGGGCGACGCTGGGGCCAAGGGTGAGAAGGTGAGTGACCACGTGCAACCAGGAGTCTCAGCCTCCTCCCTGAAGCCTCTGGGGACCCCATGTTCTCGGGGGGGCCCTCCTCAGTCAGGGCTGTGGCCGCCCTGGGCTTCCCGCAGCCCCGGCCTGAGTCCCTCCTGCCTTCTGCGCTCCGACCCCTGTAGTCCTCCTTCTCCCCATCGCGGGTCTCTTCTGTGGCTCCCCCTCACCACCTGTCCACTTTTCCAGGGTCACCCCGGTCTCATCGGACTCATCGGCCCCCCTGGGGAGCAGGGGGAGAAGGGTGATCGTGGGCTTCCCGGTCCTCAGGGCTCCACAGGGCAAAAGGGAGAGACAGTGAGTACGGGGCGTGGTGCTGGGAGGTCTGGGCAGATGGAGGGTGGGGATTCAGGGGACCTGCTGCCGGCGGGGTGAGGGTGGGCAGTGGGGCGGGGAGGAGGATGCAGCTGAACCAGATCCCCCCTTTCTAGGGCATTCCGGGAGCATCTGGCCCCCTTGGTCCTGGAGGGCCCCCCGGCCTCCCTGTGAGTATCCCATCTGTTCCTCCCCTCAATCCTCTAAACCCTGCGGCCCCCATAATCCCCCCTGGTTTCCACGGCAACCGCCGGCCTAACACACCGAGGCCCCCATGTCCCCCATATGTTCCTGCACCTGCAGAGTTTCCAACCTGTCCTTCCAGCGCCTCCCCAGTGTCCCCTTGTCTCCCCCGCCTGCCCCTCCTGGGTGGCTTCAGGGTCCTGTGGACTTGTGACCTCGCCTCTGCAATTCTCCATGTCCCGACCCTCCCTCGTGGTGACCACCTCTTTCTTGTTCCTCGTTTCACAGGGACCTGCTGGCCCCAAAGGAGCCAAAGGAGCCACAGTGAGTGACCCCAGCAGCTCTGACCGCCCCTTCCACGCACACGGCTGAAGTTGACACTGTCTCTCCAGGACAAACATCCTGCCCATCCCCAGCCCTGGACCTTAACCGCCTACTTGACCTCTTGACCCCTCTGTGACCTCATTACCTCCTTTTTCAGGGCCCTGCCGGACCTAAGGGAGAGAAGGGCGTCCAGGGCCCTCCGGGACACCCGGTGAGTCACGAGGCAGGGCCCGCGTTTCTGTTGGCCCTGCTCTGCCTGGGTGTTTCTCCACATCGCCCTCACCCTGACCTCGTCTCTCACCCAGGGCCCCCCGGGAGAGGTGATCCAGCCGCTGCCCATCCAGATGCCCAAGAAGACGAGGCGCTCAGTGGATGGAAGCCGCCTGATGCAGGAAGATGAAGCTGTGCCGACTGGGGGTGCCCCGGGCAGTCCTGGGGGCCTGGAGGAGATCTTTGGCTCCCTGGACTCCCTGCGGGAGGAGATTGAACAAATGAGGCGGCCCACGGGGACCCAGGACAGCCCTGCTCGCACCTGCCAGGACCTGAAGCTCTGCCACCCGGAGCTGCCCGATGGTCAGTGCCAGCCTCAGGAGCTCAGCTTGTGAACCACAGCGCCGATGTGAACAAGCAGGATGGATGTCGAGGAGGCCTGGGGAAGCTGTTGGGGTGGGGATGAGGCGGGGGGGTGCAGCTTGTGGCGGCAGCTCTTACCAACCAGATCAGAAGCATTTAAATGTTAGCAACTGGTGTGATGGCTCAGTGGGTAAAGAATCTGCCTGCAAGGCAGGGGATACAGGAGACACAGGTTTGATCCCTGGCTCAGGAAGATCCCCTGGAGGAAGAAATGGCAGCCCACTCCAGTATTCTTGCCTGAAGAATCCCATAGACAGAGGAGCCTGGCGGGCTGCAGTCCTCAGGAAGGGAAAGAGGAGGACAGGACAGAGCGACTAATCATAGACACGCAAAATAGCTCATTCAGCCGTGGTCTATGTTAGAAACGGCTTTTAAAGAGCTTCCCAGGTGGTAGGGATAGAGAATCTGCCTGCCAATTCAGGAGACACAACAGACGCAGGTTCAGTCCCTGGGTTGGGAGGATCCCTGGAATATGGCAGCCCACTCCAGTATTCTCGCCTGGAAAATTCCACAGAGGAACCTGGCAGGCTGAGTCCACGGGGTCACAGAGTCAGACACTACTGAGTGCGCGTGCGCGCGCACACACACACACACACACACACACACACACACACACACACACACACGGTCCTCCCCTGGTCATCAGCTCACCATCTTCCCAGTGTCTACAGGAATAAACATACTCCCATGGACAGCAGACCCATGTGCAAGCCTGTGGCCACACATGGTACCAGAGAGCGGGTATCAGCGCTCCTGGCAACCCCAGCTGCCAGCCTGGGGTGCTGCCCAGGGGCGGGGCGGCAGCGGCAGGAAGGGGCATAAAGTGACGAGGAAGACTGAGGTGGGGCGGGCTATGCTCTGGGGGTCTGGGGGTGGAACAGAGGCCTGGGGGCGGCCGGTGGGAGCTGCGGGGGGACGTGTGGGACAGAGACCTCTTGGGTACAAGGCCCAGGCGCCCTGACTGCCCCTCCTCGCTTGACAGGAGAGTACTGGGTCGACCCCAACCAGGGCTGTGCTCGGGATGCCTTCCGGGTTTTCTGCAACTTTACGGCTGGAGGGGAAACCTGTGTGACGCCTAGGGACGATGTGACGCAGGTAAGAGCTGGCCCCTGGCCACCCTGACCCTCTGCAGTCCCCCTCTGGGCCTAGAGGCTCCCGGGTTTCTGACATCCGCTGGCCTTTGACCCCGTGGAGCCAGCTGATGCTTCTGTTCCTTCTGGGCAGTCTCCTGCTGCTAACCGTCTCCTGCCCCTGACCACCTGCGACAAAAGTTTGCCCTCTGTTTGACCCCTGCCCCCCATTTCTCCCCCAGCCCATCCCCGTTCACTCCGCTCTCATGACCCTGGCCCTGGCTCTGCCTATGACCTCAGCCACCCCTCTCCCCCAGTTCTCCTATGTGGACTCCGAGGGCGCCCCAGTGGGCGTGGTCCAGCTCACCTTCCTGCGGCTGCTCAGCGTCTCAGCCCGCCAGAACGTCTCCTACCCGTGCTCTGGGGAGGCCCAGGACAGCCCCCTGAAGCTCCGGGGGGCCAACGAGGATGAGCTGAGCCCGGAGACCAGCCCCTACGTCAAGGAGATCCGGAACGGCTGCCAGGTGGGCACCAGGGAGAGCTGGGTAGGGGCAGGCCCTGGACTCAGGCTGGAGGAGGCAGGAAGACCCCGGGCAGGGGCGCTGGGCTGAGCAGAAGGAAGTCTGTTTCTGGTGTCGGGAAGGGCAGGAAGGCTGGACAGTGGAGGATGGGTCCACTCAAAGCCCGGCATGCAGGCTCATAAGCATATTTACATGGGTTCCCCTTTGCACACACAGGGCTGTTAACACTGCTCGCTTCCCAGCAAGGACATCCCCCATCTGTACGTGTGTCTCCAGAGTTGCCTGGAGAGGGTCACACAGGTACACACACGTGTGGAATCATGTTGGCTGTCATGACAGACAGCCGCAAACACAAGTACACACATCCCTGTGGAGTCACACAGGCTCGCACAACCACTACAGACGGATAATCTCAAAGACAAACCCACAGCTGCCCAGATTGGCTCAAGAGTGTGCACGCACAGTTGTGTACATACACACACACACACAACCAACTTTCCCGGCTTTCCCAGTCCTGACTCTCTGGAAGAAACTCTAGAAAGGAAATTTGGCACAGTTTGAACTTGTGATGCAAATGAGGGGATCAGTGTCTCCGATGCTCAAAAGAGCAGGGCCTGGGCCTGAGGTTGGGTGGCTCAAGGCTCCTGCACGCCTTTCCCACGCTCACTCCTCTTGCTCTTGTGTCTCTCCCCCTCTGCAAGACTCAGCAAGGCCGCACAGTGCTGGAGGTTCGCACGCCTGTGCTGGAGCAGCTGCCGGTGCTGGACGCCTCCTTCTCAGACCTGGGGGCCCCTCCGAGGCGGGGCGGGGTGCTGCTGGGGCCTGTCTGCTTCATGGGCTAGGACCTTCTCCTCCGTCTGACCCTGTCTGCCGACGCCAGGCCCACCTGGAGTCCCACAGCGTCGGCTCTGTGCCACCTCACAGGAGGGCTTCTCGCCATCTATGGGGCCTCTGGCCAGNGCCCCTCCGAGGCGGGGCGGGGTGCTGCTGGGGCCTGTCTGCTTCATGGGCTAGGACCTTCTCCTCCGTCTGACCCTGTCTGCCGACGCCAGGCCCACCTGGAGTCCCACAGCGTCGGCTCTGTGCCACCTCACAGGAGGGCTTCTCGCCATCTATGGGGCCTCTGGCCAGGGCACTGAGAGTCCCCCGTCAGGGGCAAAGCAGGGGAGGGGTGCCCTGGGCCTCACGGCGCCCCTCCCCCTGGGCCCGCCTCCTCCCCCTGGGCCCTGCTCAAAAGCCAAGACCCTTATTTAAAATTTACCTCCCAGTCACCCCAAACACGTGGAAGAGAAGAGAAAGGACACTGTGTATTTTGTATTTAAAAGTAATTATATTAATTATTTAAAGTGTGGAAAACAAAATGACAAAAAAGAGAAATGCCAACAAAAATCAGCGGACTTTGGAGACGGAGCTCTCCAGGGGCGAGCCCCAGCACCCTCCTCCTTGCCTCAGGGCTTTCCTCAGTGACTGTGGGGGGCTGGGGGCCGACCCTCGCCTCCTTCACACCCCCCACAGCACTCACTGTGAACTCTGGAATACACGGCCTCCTTTGTCTCAGGGCTCTGCCTCTCTGCCCAGGTGGGGCTCGCTCATCTCTACCTACTGGGTGTTTGGCTCCCTGACTTGCCTGCCTGCTGTCTTTCACCCAGTCTGGGGTCTTGCAGGAACACCTGTTACTTGGGGACCCAGCTACTCCCCCAGGGGAGATGTGGAATAGTGAGGGGTGTGTGCAGGGCCAGTGGTCAACAGACGTTGAAATATTGAGATTCTTCCACATTAGTTGGGAAACCACGGTGGCCCTGAGTCCCTTGAGTATCCCACCGACATCCTGGCCAACCCCATCCTTGCCCTGGATGCCCCACCCCCCGATCCTTCAGTTATCATGCCATCTGGATGGAAGGGACTCCCAGGACCTCGTCCAGCACTATGACCTGCGTCCACTCTGACTGGTGGTTAAAAAATGTGATTGTCTCCTCCTGGGTTGTATGTGCCTGCTGCTTGTGTTGTTATTTCAATCCTCTCTGGACCCCCTCCCACCACGCCCCTTACTCCTGGCTGAGCTGTTACCAGAAGTGGATGGCTTAATCCGTTTCCTGGAGGACTTGTCCTGTTGAGGTGCTAGGGTGCAGAGTTCATAACAGACCCCCCAGCGACATCACGTGGTTCAGGGTGAGGGCGCCTGACCTTCCCTGGTTTTAACTGACACCCCTTCCAGACCTTTAGGGCCCTCGAGGCTGGAAGAGGCATTAGATGCTTGGTCTGAGCTCGTTGCGGAAAGAGGAGACCCAGGCTGACAGCGTTTACTGCCCCTGCATGCTTGCCTGCCCCGTCATTATAGCCAGGGCTGCGGCAGGGGCTCCCCAGGCTCTTGGGTATCAGCGTCCACATTCCTCCAGGCTTCCTGCCGCAGCAAGATGCACAGGGCTCGGCCGGAGTCTCCTCCGACTCTCGGCCATCCCCCAGGCCCCCCCCAACCACCCCGATCCCGGGGGTTGTTCAGCAGCTCCAAGCCTTCCGGGCCAGGTGTCCCCTCTGCTCAGGGCTGGCCGCACCCCTGGGCATCCCTGGCGGCTCCCGGGATGCGCATCCCGCCTCCCGCCCGTCTGGGCAGGAGACGAACGCTTCTTCCGGGGCCTCCGGGTCGCGAGGCCGCTTTCCTCGCCGGATGCCCGGCTGCGGGCGCGGGAGGGGCACGCGTGTACGAGCGTCTGCACATGTGTGTGCACGTGTGTGCGCGTCCTGGCTTCCGGTCCGCAGACCCCAGGGAGCCGGCGGGAGAGGGGCCGCGGAGCCAGAGTCCCGGGAGGCAGCGCCCTCGCCCCTCCTTCCGGGGATCCCCGACGGTGCCTCCTGGACCGCGTCCCCGCCCCCGAGGACACGGCCCGGATCCCTGAAACCCTTGCAGTGCAGGAGCTGACTCGGTCTCAGCCCCAAGGCGCCCCCCATGCGGAAGCCCAGCCTCGCCGCGGCGGCGGGCGCGCGGGAAAACCGGGCGCAGGTGTAGACCCCTTTCGGTGCGGGCGCCCGGGAGGCGCGCGTCTCTGGTTCTGCTGCCCCCTGGTGCCGGTGCCCAGGGCGCCCCCGGTTAACGCGCAAACGCAGCGACTCCGAGCCCCGCTGCCCGCTGCCCTTCCGGAGTCACCAGTTGAGCCCTCACTCCCACAGAACAAGGGCGGAAGCCCTTGAACGTCGTCTGTTTGGGGTCAGGCTATGGATGTGGTTTCTGGGATCACCCACGCCCTCGTCTCCATCTCAACGGCTTCAGACACCCTTCCCCCGCACCCCGCCAACCCCAGACCTCGGCTGAAGAGACGATCAGACTTAAATAGACACTCCCCACGCTGCCCGCCCGCACCCACTCCCAGCCAAGCCGGGGCCAGAGCAGAGGTTTCTCCAGAGCTTTCTCTGCAGCTGGAGCCAAACCGCAGAGGTCGCCCTTGGAGCACAAAGGGGAGTGTCCCCAAAGGTCACTTTTGGTCAGATGCTCTGAGCTCAGAGGGCTTTTCTCCGAGGAAACAAAGCCATGCATTTACTCCAATAACATTTATACAAGGCGGTTAGGTCCCCAGGCCAATCCACAAAAGCCTATTTTAACTAGTATGCCAAGCAACCTCGTATAACAGTTTTATGAGCGATTCCGTGCCAAGCTGCAGGCGAGGACGTCAGGACCACGGCCCTCTGCTTGCGGTGGGGCTTCTCCTGCCCCTGCAGCAAGCTGGGGCCTGGCTCTAAGGAAGGATGAGGGGAGTTCAAGGGCAGGGCTCAGA
The DNA here is from genome assembly GCA_006410615.1 of Neotragus moschatus. Classification (NCBI taxonomy): domain Eukaryota; kingdom Metazoa; phylum Chordata; class Mammalia; order Artiodactyla; family Bovidae; genus Neotragus; species Neotragus moschatus. Next base: position 10,530 of record SJYA01002763.1, read on the forward strand.
GGTGGAAGTTTCGGGGTGGGGCTGGGCGTGGGTGGGGCAAGTGTCCGGGCATCTGGATATGTGGGACCTGGCGGCACCTCCAGTGGCTTGTGGGCAGTGGAGGCTTCTAGATAGGGTGGTGAGGTGATATATAAAGGGAAACAGAAACCTGGGGAGTGAATTTGGGTTNGGAAGTTTCGGGGTGGGGCTGGGCGTGGGTGGGGCAAGTGTCCCGGCATCTGGATATGTGGGACCTGGCGGCACCTCCAGTGGCTTGTGGGCAGTGGAGGCTTCTAGATAGGGTGGTGAGGTGATATATAAAGGGAAACAGAAACCTGGGGAGTGAATTTGGGTTTGGTTGAGTCAGAACCTCAATTCTTGTAGGAGGGCCTGGGTTCTGAAATGTCTCGGCTGCCTCTCAAAAGGATTTAACTTGAACCTAATTAGGAAGAGGAAGTCACTGATGGCATCTGGAACAGTACCTGCTTTGATGGAGTTGTCTGCAGGCAACTCCCCTCAGCCCCCAGGTTGGAGGAGGGTGTGAGGTTTCCAGACACAGGCACACAGGCTTAGGAGGTGGGGACTTGGAGTAGGGAAGTCAGTAAGACTACAGTATGAATGCTGGGGGTGGGTCCTCTGGTCTGCCACACTTTGGACTGCTTCTTAGCCTTAAGCTGATATTTGTAGCCTCTGTGAAAGTGAAAGTCGCTCAGTCGTGTCCAACTCTGTGACCCCGTGGACTATGCATCCATGGAATTCTCCAGGCCAGAATACTGGAGTGGGTAGCCTTCCCCTTCTCCAGGGGATCTTTCCAACCCAGGGATCGAACCCAGGTCTCCCACATTGCAGGCAGATTCTTTACTACCAGCTGATCCACAGGGAAGCCCAAGAACACTGGAGTGGGTAACTATCCCTTCTCCAGGGGGTCTTCCCAACCCAGGAATTGAACTGGGGTCTCCTGCATTGCAGGCAGATTCTTTACCAACTGAGCTACCAGGGGCTTATGGTCAAAAAACAATCTGTAAAATTTGGACCACTTAGATAACTGTACTTGGGAGCACTACATATCCCAGAAAGCTGTGGGCTCCATATCTCTGCTCTGCTTGGTCATCAAGTCAGCGAGAGGTGGCGTCACTGGGTGAGTTTCTTTGGCTAGAGTATAACGCATGTTTTGGTTATAAGCTGTTGTGCTTTTGTTACTATCACTGTCAAACATGACATTGGGCAAAAAAGAAAAGCTGCATTAGCGCTTCCCTGGTGATCCAGAGGTTAAGAATCTGCCTTCCAATGCAAGGGACACAAGTTCGATCTCTGGCCCAGGAAGATCCCGCATGCTGTGGAGCAACTAAGCCTACGCGCCACAACTACTGAGCCCAGTGCTGCAACTACTGAAGCCCTGCACCGAGAGCTGGTGCTTCGCAACAAGAGAAGCCCGCGCATTGCAACGAGACACTAGCCCCACTCGCTGCAATGAGAGGAAGCCCATGGGCAGCAACAAAGACCCCTCACAGCCAAAACAAACAGCTGAATGAAAGAAAAGCTGCCTTAGACATGCCTGACACCACTTAGCGGTAGAAATAACCAGTTCCACCTGTTATGCTTTTAAAGATTGATTTTATGCTTTGAAGATACTAAGTCTCCTGTTTGGCAGATAAGGCTGCAGCATGGAATACTGGAAAGCATAACAGTTGCTGAATGGTCTTATTGATTTATTACCACAAAGAAATCTACACCGGGTCCTTTCTGAAATCCTTTGAGAGGGCACCAAGCTCAATAGATGCGCACAGACGCACACAACAGCATCTGAGATTCGCTCCCCATCCTGCCAGCCGCAGTTTCAGGGCTCACAGACCCTCCCTTGCTCTTTACTGAGAAGCACTGTGGAGGGTGTCATGCTGACAGGGCAGCAAGTGAGGTGTGATAACCGCGCAGATAAGCTGCCGACGGTCGTCCAGGTTCTGCCTGGGGCCTGTATCTGATTACTAGGGGTAATACATACATCGAGAGCTCCATTTTATATTTCCATGAGTTACTCTTGTTATGTTTTCATTGTGAACCAGAGATGCTGGATATATTGGTTCAGATTGACTGGGCTGTGAGAAGCAGAAAAGTCTGAGAACAATTGTGGTTTCACTAAGACAAACTTTTACTTCTCTCTTACGTTGAAATCCCGGAGCTGATATGGTGTCTAAATGTGTCAGAGATTCAGACTTTTCCCATCTTGTTGCAGTACCCTCAACATGGTTCTTACCTCTCAGGTCCAATATGACTGCTGGAGTTCCAGCTTTCATGTTTGCCTTCCATCAATAGGAAAGAGGAAGCAGAAAGAAGGATCCAAGACCACCTTCTAGAAGCTGCACACAGCAGTTCTGCTTACAACGCATTGGCCAGAACTCAGAAGTGGCCACAGGTAATGGAAAGGAGGATGGAAAACTAGGACTCGTTCTCGAAGTCTACGAGCCCAAGTAAAATGGAAATTTCTATCAGGGAACTGTAGGTTTAAAGATATGGGGGCACAAGTCTCTGCATGCCATGTCTCTAAATAATTTCTTGAGAAAATCTCGAAAGGGAGAACAGTGCGGTGGCTACTTTTACCAATGAAACAGTCCCTCAGTTAACACATCTATATAGAATCTAGAAAAATGGTAGAGATGATCTTATTTGCAAAAGAGAGATGGAGACACAGACACAGAGAACAAACATATAGACACTAAGGGGGGAAAGTGAGGGCTGGGATGACCCGGGAGACTGGGGTGGACATATGTATGCTATTGATGCTATGGATAAAACAGGTAAGTATTGAGAGCCCCCTGTGGAACACAGGGAACTCGACTCAGTGCTCTGTGGTGACCTCAATGGGAAGGAAATCCAAAAAAGAGGTGTTATATGTATACGTATAGCTGTTTCACTTTGTTGTAGAGACTAGCACAACGTTATAAAACAACTATACGCTCATAAAATTTAATTCAAAAAAAAGAATTTTTAAAAAGCAGTCCCGCAACTTCCTTAAAAAATCAACTGTTTAATAGTTTACTTTTGCCTCCGTGGGAGGGGGTTCCAATGTAACCTACCCATGAGTGGTGGCCTAAAAACCAACAGCTTTAGGTGCTGCATTAAGCAGACATTTAAATATAAATAGGCTATTCATCCTGTTTTGCTGGCAGACCTCCCTCTAGGGATTGCTTACAGTTCTGCAGGCATGTCACACTTTCTCTGTGACTCTGCCATGAGTTATCTCTACTGGTGTGCTTGCCTCTGAGTGTCCGAGAAGGTTGACACTTTGGAGTTGAAAGTGTGAAGGTTGACTTTGTTGGAGTACCAGTGGAATAGCTATAATATGTATCATCTCAAGACGATTTTATTTTTAATTTATTTATGTTTATTTCTGGCTGTGCTGGGCTTTCACTGCTTTAGGGCACAGGCTCCGTAGTGGTGGTGCATGGGCTCAGTTGCCCTGTGGCAGGTGGGATCTTCCTGGAGTAGGGATCGAATCCGTGTCCCCTCCATTGGTAGGCTGACAATGTACCACCAGGGAACTCCTCTGCTGCTGCTGCTGCTAAGTCGCCTCAGTGGTGTCCGACTCTGTGCGACCCCACAGACAGCAGCCCATCAGGCTCCCCGTCCCTGGATTCTCCAGGCAAGAATACTAGAGTAGGTTGCCGTTTCCTTCTCCAGTGCATGAAAGGGAAAAGTCAAAGTGAAGTTGCTCAGTTGTGTCCAACTCTTAGCGATCCCATGGACTGCAGCCCACCAGGCTCCTCCATCCATGGGATTCTCCAGGCAAGAGTAATAGAGTGGGCTGCCATTGCCTTCTCCAAGGGAACTCCTCAAGATGATTTTAATCAGAAATGCCAGCCAAACCAAATTTTCAGAGACTTGAGCCATACAGTTATGTATTCAGTTCAGTTCAGTCGCTCAGTCGTGTCTGACTCTCTGCAATCCCATGAATGGCAGCACACCAGGCCTCCCTGTCCATCACCAACTCCCAGAGTTCACTCAGACTCTCGTCCATCGAATCAGTGATGCCATCCAGCCATCTCATCCTCTGTCGTCCCCTTCTCCTCCTGCCCCCTATCCCTCCCAGCATCAGAGTCTTTTCCAATGAGTCAACTCTTTGCACGAGGTGGCCAAAGTACTGGAGTTTCAGCTTTAGCATCATTCCTTCCAAAACTCCAGTGGTCTATATACCTGTTTGGCTGCTAGAACGGTGCTGCCCGCTAGATCCTTCTGTGATGACAGATACATTCTACATCTCTGGAATCCAGTACGGTGGCCACTAGCCACATGTGGCTATCAAGCACTTGAAAGAACAGGTTAGTGCACCTAAAGAATTTTATTTTTAGTTTTATTAAATTTTAATTAATCTCAGTGGCCGCGTGTAGCTAGAGGCTACCATATCAGACAGCATAGCCTTAAGGCATCTTACTGTTTGAAGACCCATATCAGCACTGAAACATGTGTATTACCATATGTGAGACAAATGAGCAGTGCAAGTTCGATGCATGAAGCAGGGCACTCAAATCGGGTGCTCTGGGACAACCCAGAGGGGAGGGAGTACAGGGCGGG
>SJYA01002763.1:15099-51869 GCA_006410615.1 Neotragus moschatus
TGTGAGTGTGCGTGTGTGTGTGAGTGTGTGTGAGTGTGTGTGTGTGTGAGACTGTGGGAGAGTGTGTGAGAGAGTGTGTGTGTGTGTGTGTGAGTGTGTCTGTGAGTGTGTGTGTGAGAGTGTGTATGTGTGAGTGAGTGTGTGAGTGTGTGTGAGTGTGAGAGAGTGTGTGAGTGAGTGTGTGTATGTGTGAGTGTGTGTGAGTGTGTGACTGTGTGTGTGAGTGTGTGTGTGAGAGTGTGTGTGAGTGTGTGTGTATGAGAGAGTGTGTGTGTGAGTGTGTTTGTGTGAGAGTGTGTGTGAGAGAGTGTGTGTGTGAGAAAGTGTGTGTGTGTGAGAGAGTGTGTGTGTGTGTGAGAGAGTGTGTGTGTGTACATAATGGAATAATACTCAGCTATAAAAAATGAAATTATGCCATTTGTTGCAACATGGATGGGTCTAGAGACTGTCATACTGAGTGAAGTAAGTCAGACAAAGACAAATATCATGTGATATTGCTTATATGTGGAATCTTAAAAAAGTGGTACAAAAGAACTTATTTATAAAGCAGAAGTAGAGTCACAGATATAGAAAACAAACTTATAGTTACCAAGGAAGAGAAAGGGAGGATAAATTGGGAAAATGAGACTGATATACACACAACTACAATACACAAAATATATAACCAATAAGGCCCTACTCTGTAGCACAGGGAACTCTATTCAATACTCTGTAATGACCTACATGGCAAAAGAATGTAAAAGCAGTGGAAGTGTGTACATGTGTAACTGATTCACTTTGCTTTACAACAGAAATGAACACAACAGTGTAAATCAACTATACTTCAATAAAATTAATTTAAAAAGATGATGAAGACTAAAAAAGGAAAAACTAGAATATTGAAATAAATACAGTATTAGAAACAAGTCAAAACACAGCAATAATCACAATAAGTATGGCTGAAATGGAGCAAAGACAGGGCCTGTGTTCACCAAATCATTATATTTTCCGGAACACAGGGCTGAACCGCATTTCCCAGCCCCCTTGCAGTCTGGCAGGGTCATGGTCTAATTCATGCCAATGGAATGTGAGCAGACGCAACATGGGGTTTCTGGTCCAGAGCCACACGAGCAGATGCACCTTCCTGAGGCCCTCTCCTGTCTGCAAAGCTGGGAGCAAAGGGCTTTTCAATAGTGAGACGCAAGAGGAAGCCAGCCTGGATTCATGAGGCACTTTTTAAGAAACGGTATAGATATAGAGGGCTTCCCTTGGGGCTCAGACAGTAAATAGTCTGCTGCAATGCAGGAGACCCAGGTTCGATTCCTGGGTCTGGAAGATCCCCTGGAGAAGGGAATAGCAATCCACTCCAGTATTCTTGCCTGGAGAATTCCATGGACAGAGGAGCCTGGCAGGCTACAGTCCATGGGGTCGGAAAGAGTTGGACACGACTGAGTGACTACACTTTCACTTTTATAGGTACAGAATGTCTCACCTGCCTTGAACAGCAAGCACATGTGTTAAAAATAAACCCATATTTTGTCAAACCACGGAAGTTTCTGTTTTTCTGTCGCAAAAATAATTTTTCTCACTTTGACTAATAATGTATGAATTGAATCACCAATTAGAAGACAGAGACTGTCAGACTGGAAAACCCCAAACCGATATTTAGGACAGCTACATTGGAAAGGGTAAAAACTGAAGGATAGAAAGAGATATATCAAACAAATACTGACAAAGAGAAAGTTGTGTAGTGTATCAGTATCAGACAGGACAGACTTTAAGACAGAAAGGTTGCCAGTACATTTCAGGAAACAGCTCAATTCACTGAGAACACGATAATTCCCCAAAGTAGGCATTTAATAGTCTAAACATAAACAGGGCAGAAATGATTCCCCAAATAGAAACACATAGAAAAATCTACAGCCACAGTTAGAGATTTAAATACATTACTCTTAGTTATTAACAGGTCAGCCCCGAGATAAGGAAAGATACGATAGATTAGAACAACAAAATCAACACTCTTGGTCCAATAACATTCACAAAATTTTTCACCCAACAAGTAGAGTGCACGTGGAGCGCTGACAAAAAGTGACCCCACTGCAAGCCATAGAGCAAGTTTCAGTAAATTTCTAAGATCCATCAGGATGACAAGATTCTTGGATTATAAAGTCATCAAATTAGAAAATAACAGCAACAAAACTCTTATGCTTGTCAATCTTCATATATTTAGAAATAAAAAGCATTCAACACCCAATTGCTATAAAATAAAGAAGCAGCATTCTTTATCACAAGCATTCCTGGGTTTGACAGTCTATCATCTCACTGTTTCAAGGTTCTAACTCTTCAAAGGAGAAAGGTAGGGCATGGACCACTGTTCACACAGAAATATCTACTGCTCATCACTCTGCGCTAGGCATTTGTCTAGATCTTGGGGAATGGAAACAAAGAGAACTAAGGCTAGGGCTCCCACTAAACTATGTCACCCAAATCCATCAGCACTCATAACTTGGTTAGTTTGAAGTCAGAAGTCTCTATCTACTCCACTTGGTGTAGAAAACAACACCAGAGCAGGCATTGTGCGGCATTGTTTGTGCCAGAAAGCAGTCCATAGACCTGTTGCCCAAGAATCACCTAGGGAGCGCGCTAAACACACAGGTCCCCTGGCCCTACCTGTGGGAAGGCTACTTTAACTCAGGTCAGGATGGAACCCAAGCATTTGTATTTTTGACACACTCCACGGCTGATTCTCCTGTGTGGTCAGGTTTGCAAACAGACGATTCCTCAGATCACTTCCAAGTGGAAAATGATTTCTTTCATCATTTTTGACACATTGCCTTCAGATATTTGGTTAGACTTCTGTTTACCAGGACAGAGAATTAACTTTATATATGTGTTATATTAGACTAAATTGTGCCAATGCCTCCCATTGTGTGTGTGGGTATGATCAGTCCTGTCTGACTCTTTGCAACCCCATGGATTGTAGCCTGCCAGGCTCCTCTGTCCATGGAATTTTCCAGACCAGGATACTGGAGTGTGTTGCCATTTCCTTCTCCAGGGGATGTTCCCTACCCAGGGGCTGAACTCGAGTCTCTTGCCTCTCCTGCACTGGCAGGCAGATTCTTTGCTAATGGGCCACCTAGCCACCCCATGCCTCCCGTTGGCTTAGCCCACTTAGAAGCCAAAAATAAGGGTGATTTGGTCCATACAGGTCAACCTTGAGTCTGAGATGGGGGCACAGGGGGCCTGGATGAACTCGTGGAGGCCACCCAGCACTCTCTGCCCGCCTCAGAACAGCCCGCTGGAGTTCTTTTGTACTGTAAACATCTCTAACAATGATATATTTTCCCTCGCATAAGGAAATAAAGTAATAATTTTAAACATGATTTAAAGCCTCTAAATATGTTTCTCAACTGTGTATCCAACATTTCCCTTTTAAATTTTCTTAGCAATTTTTTTTTCTTGGCTGTGCCAGGTGGCTTGTGGGATCTTAGTTCCCCTGCCAGGGATCGGACCCATGTCCCTTACAGTGGAAGCTTGGAGTCCTAACCACTGGACCGTCAAAGAGCCCCCATAGTTATTCTATTTTTTAACTCCAAGTTGGTCCACAAAAACTTCCAAGGTAAGTAGGAGCCCCTACCCCACAGATCAAAGAGGATTTGTGCTCAGATGGCCTTTTCTCTGCCTTCAGAGGGTCCCCCTTGGAGGATGTAGGAACCCTGGGTCTAAGCCCTCCCACCCCTCCTGACTTTCCTGTGGACAAGCCTCCCTGGGGCACGTGGGCCCAGTGATCTCTTCCATCTTCTCATCCAGGCGCTTTCCTTCGCATCTTCCCCCAGCAACAGCTACCCCACCTGAGAGAATTTCTCTGATTGGCCGAACACAGCAGGGGGCTCCCCACCCCCCACCCCAGAATCTGTTTGCTTCCTCTTTACCTCCACCTTCTTCCTTTACCCCCACACTAAGCGGGACTTAGCTGGTTAAAGCACCAGAGGACAATGGTGCTCAGGGGGAGGCTGGTCCTGGGACTGCACACCTTGATGACCCTCCTGAGCCCCCAGGAAGTTGGGGCCATCAAGGGTGAGTGCTGAGGGCGCTGGGCGAGGAGAGGAAATTACGGGCGTGGGGTTACCCTTGCGATGGTACAGAGTGTGAGCGGTTCCTCTCCGCTGGTTTACGGCAACTTCCGTTGCCAAGAGACTCCCCATCCCTCTCACCTCGATCAGGTCTGTCCTGGACCTAAAATATAGGCTCAGCCTGGCCACACCAGCCGTGTTCTGGTGTCTCCTGTTCCTCCCTCCTTCCTTTCGTTTTTTAGATTTTTTTTTTTTTAAACTGTGGACCATTTTTAAAGTCTTCATTGACTTTAAGTCAACATTGCTTCTGTTTTACCTTTTGGTTTTTCGGATGTGCGGCATTGTAGGATCTTTGCCTGGAGAATCCCAGGAACGGTGGAGCCTGATGGGCTACCATCTGTGGGGTCGCACAGAGTCGGACACGACTGAAGCGACTTAGCAGCAGCAGCAGCAGCAGCAGCTACCCCCTGGCCAGGGATCGAACTTGTAACCCCTGCATTGAAAGGTGAAGTCTTAACCACTGGACAACCAAGAAAGTCCTCTTACTCCCCTCTCTGAGACCCAAACCTCCATCTTGCTGCCCAGCGTCCTCATTTTTTTAAAACAACTTTTATGTATGTATTTACTTTTGGTTGTGCTGGGTCTTCACTGCTGTGCATAGGCGTTCTCTAGCTGCGGCAAGCCAGGCGGCTCTCTAGCTGCGGTTCCCGGCGTCCCTTGTTGTGGAGCACAGGCTCGTGGGCGGGGGGGGGCGGGGTTAGGGCTCGGTAGCTGCAGGGCACCAGCTTAGCTGCTCCGTGGCGTGTGGAATTTCCCCAGACCAGGGATCGGACCCGTGTCCCCTGCATGGGCAGGTGGGTTCTTATCCACTGTACAACCAAAGAACTCCATCTATTTTTTAAATTTATATTTTTAAAATTCCGTGGCCAAGGTGCACAGCATATGTGATCTTAGTTCCCTGCACAAGAGTCAAACCCGCCTCCCCTGCATTGGAAGCATGGAGCCTCAACCACTGGACTGCCAAGCAAGTCCCAGCATCCTGATTTCTGTAGAACTCCTGGTTTGAAATGTGCCCATTCACCTCCAGCTGTAGTACCACATTTTTTACCAGGTCAATAGAGAGTTGTTTGTGTCTTTATCCTGCTCTGTTCACGACCTCCTTGTCTGCAGGGCCCACCGCTGGTTTGTCTACACTCCCCTGGGGCCTGTATTGTGCTGCCCACACGGTGGTTTCTCATGACTGCTGTGCAATTAATTTCATAGGATTATCCAGCCATCTTATCCACAGTCACCTACATGCTAATTTCTAGAAAACTTGAGCCTCCTTCATGTTAAGTGACACGTTTAATCATAATGCTCTGAGCAGAAAAGATGGGACATGAACTTTGAACCTCGAATTCCTTTTCCATTGCTCTCTGCAGTACCTTGGGCTGCCTTTTTCTATCCTTCTGGTCTCGGGGTCACAAATCTTAATTCCTACCCCTACAGCCATCTCCTGTTTTCCCTCACACCCACTTACACTTCATCTCTGTGCCCACAGTTCCATGGATGATCTTTTTTTTTTTTTTGCCTCTTTTAAAAAATTGGAGGATAATTCAGTTCAGTTCAGTTGCTCAGTTGAAGGATAATTGCTTTACAGAATTTTGTGGTTTTCTGTCATACATCAACAAGAATCAGCCATGGGGACACCCATGTCCCCTCCCTTCCGAAACTCCCCCCCATCTCCCTCCCCACCCCACCCTTCTAGATTGTCACAGACCCCCTGTTTGAGTTCCCTGAGTCATACAGCAAATTCCCACTGGCCAGGTATTTTACATACGCTATTGTAAGTTTCTACGTTACTCTCTCCATGCATCTCCCCTCTCCCTTCTCCCCTCCCTCCATGTCCATAGGTCTGCTTTCTATGTCTGTTTCTCCATTGCTACCCTGAAAATAAAGTGATCAGTACCATCTTTTTAGATTCCATATATATGCATCAATATACAATATTTATGTTTCTCTCTCTGACTTACCTCACTCTGTATAAGAGGCTCTAGGTTCGTCCACCTCTTTAGAACTGACTCAAATCTGTTCCTTTTTATGGCTGAGTAATATTCCATTGTGTATATGTACCACAACTTCTTTATCCATTCATTTGTCGATAGGCATATAGGTTGTGTCCATGTTCTAGCTATTGTAAATAGTGCTGCAATGAATAATGGGATATGTGTGTCTTTTTCAATTTCGGTTTCCTCAGGGTATATGCCTAGGAGTGGAGTTGATGGGTCATATGGTTGTTTTATTCCTAGCTTTTTAAGGAATCTCCATACCATCTTCCATAGTGGCTGTATCAATTTACATTCCCACCAACAGTGCAGGAGTGTTCCTTTTTCTCCACACCCTCTCCAGCATGTATTTTTTGTAGACTTTTTGATGAAGGCCATTCTGACTGGTGTGAGGTGGTATCTCACTGTAGTTTTGATTTGCATGTCTCTACTAATGAGCGATGTTGAGCATCTTTTCATGTGTTTGTTAGCCATCTGTATGTCTTCTTTGGAGAAATGTCTGTGTAGGTCTTTTTTCCCACTTGTTGATTGGGTTGTTTGTTTTTCTGGTGTTGAGTTGTATGAGCTGCTTGCATATTTTGGAAATTAATTATTTGTCAGTTGTTTCACTTGCTATTATTTTCTCCCATTCTGAGGGCTGTCTTTTCACCTTGTTTGTAGTTTCCTTTGCTGTGTGAAAGCTTTTATGTTTAATTAGGTCCCACTTGTGTATTTTTATCTCCATTACCCTAGGAGGTGGGTCATAGAAGATCTTGCTTTGATTTATGTCATTGAGTGTTCTGCCTATGTTTTCCTCTAAGAGTTTTATAGCTTCTGGTCTTACATTTAGGCTTTTAATCCATTTTGAGTTTCTCTTTGTGTATGGCATTAGGAAACGTTCTAATTTCATTCTTTTGCATGTAGCTGTCCAGTTTTCCCAGCACCACTTATTGAAGAGGCTATCTTTGCCCCATTGTATATTCTTGCCTCCTTTGTCAAAAATGAGGTACCCATAGGTCTGTGGGTTTATTTATGAGCTTTATATCTTGTTCCATTGGTCTATATTTCTGTTTTTGTGCCAGTACCATACTGTCTTGATGACTGTAGCTTTGTAGTATAGTCTGAAGTCAGAAAGATTGATTCTACCAACTCCATTCTTCTTTCTCAAGAGTACTTTGGCTATTTGGAGTCTTTTGTGTCTCTATACACATTTTGAGATGTCTTTTTGTTCTAGTTCTGTGAAACATGCCATTGGTAATTTGATAGGCATTGGATTGAATCTGTAGATTGCAGTTGGTAGTATAGTCACTTTCACAGTATTGATTCTTCCTACCCAGGAACATGGAGTATCTCTCCATCTGTTTATGGCATCTTTGATTTCTTTCATCAGTGTCTTAAACTTTTTCATATACAGTTCTTTTGTCTCCTTAGGTAGGTTTACTCCTAGATATTTTGTTCATTTTGTTACAATGGTGAATGGGATTGATTCCTTAATTTTCTCTCTGATTTTTTCATTGTTAGTATATAGAAATGCAAGTGATTTCTGTGCACTGACCTTGTATCCCGTGACTTTGCTGAATTCAGCGATTAGCTCTAATAGTTTCTTTGGGGTTTTCTATGTATAGTATCATGTCATCTGCAAACAGTGACAGTTTTACTTCTTTTCCGATCTGGATTCCTTTTATTTCTTTTTCTTCTCCAATTGTTGTAGCTGGGACTTCCAAAACTATGTTGAATAATAGTGGTGAGAATGGACACCCTTGTCTTGATCCTGATCTTAGAGGGAATGCTTTCAGTTTTTCGCCACTGAGAATAATGTTTGCTGTGGGCTTATCATTTATGGCCTTTGGTATGTTGAGGTAGGTTCCTTCTATGCCCATTTTTTGAAGCGTTTTTATGATAAATGGGTGCTGCATTTTGTCAAAGGCTTTTTCTGCATCTATTGAGATGATCGTATGGTTTTTATCCTTCAGTTTGTTAATATGGTGCATCACACTGATTGATTTGCATATATTGAAGAATCCTTGCATTCCATGGGTGCTTTCAACCTCAGTTAGTTTCTCCACGTCCCACCCCTACTCTTCTCATCTTACGCATAGGACCCCACTGGGACTGGAGATCAGAGTCAAGATTTAACTCTGGGATCACAGGCCTGAGTTTAGGTGGCCTCTCTCCTTCCAGCGCAGTGTGCTGGGCTGAACCCTTACCTCTGCGCTGGCCAGCCCCTCCATCCTCTCCCTTCCAACCCTCAGCAACTCCTCTGCTCTCCAGGGACCAACTCAGTGTCAGAACAGGACTCTTCCCTTCCCCCACACAGAACCCAGGATGGAGCATAGCTCAGAACTCAACCCATCACACCCGATGGATGAGAGCTGATACCTTTTCTTTTCTCCCCCTGACCCTGAACTCACCCAACACAGCTGACCACATGGGCTCCTATGGACCAGCCTTCTACCAGTCCTATGACGGTGCAGGTCAGTTCACCTATGATTTTGATGGAGAACAGCTGTTCTCTGTGGACCTGAAGAAGAGGGAGGCTGTGTGGCGTCTGCCTGAATTTGGCAACTTCGCCTACTTTGACCCGCAGAATGGGCTGGTCAGTATCGCGAAGATCAAAGCACATCTGGAGGTCTTGGTGGAGCGCTCCAACGGCACCAGAGCCCCCAACGGTACTGGGCCCTTCCCCTGCCCACCGCCCCAGGCCCTCAGCAAGCAGAGGAGGTCCAGAGAAGCCTCTGCCCCAGCCCTCAGGCCTTTGTTGGCTCCCTGGCCCCACTCTCAAAATCTGAGACTGTTGTTCTTAACCCTTCTTTCCCAGGAGGTTCTAGATCTCCTCAGATTCCTTCAACAGCTTCTTCCTATAGGAATGACCCTTCCTGCCTGGCAGATACGGCACCCCCTGGCCACCCCCTGTCCCTTCATTCTCTTGTCCCTCTGTTCCCCGCTTCTGCCCCAGTGTCACCAGCCCAGAGTATCCACTGCTCTCAGCAGGCCAATACCAGGAAGCACCCCTCAGTCCATCCCTGATGAGGCCCCAGCTGGAGGCTGCTCTTGTGGGATTCAAGGCCTGCTTCTTCCTAGTGCCCCCCAGAGTGGCTGTGCTGCCCAAGTCTCGAGTGCAGCTGGGCGAGCCCAACGTCCTCATCTGCCTTGTGGAGAACATCTTCCCCCCGGTCATCAACGTCACCTGGCTGCGCAACGGCCAGCCCGTCACCCAGGGTGTGACCCAGACCAGCTTCTATGCCCAGCCTGACCACTCGTTCCGGAAGTTCCACTACCTGACCTTTGTGCCCTTGGCGGACGATTTCTATGACTGCAAGGTGGAGCACTGGGGCCTGGACCAGCCGCTCTTCCAGCACTGGGGTACGGATCCCGCTCCCTGCTACCCACCTCAGACCCATGCATCCTTCACCCTGAATCTCTTTGCAGGATCCCCTGACCCTCCCTTTCTCTCCCAGAGCCCCAGGTACCCACCGTGCTGCCTGACACCACAGGGACTCTGGTCTGTGGCCTCGGCCTGGTCCTCGGCCTGGGGGGCTTCCTCGGGGGCATCATCCTCATCATCACAGGGACGTGCCTGTCCAGCACCCCCAGGTGCATTGGGGTCTTGGGAGAGGAAGGTGGGGACTCTGCACAGGATGGGGGTGGAGGGTGAGAGATTCCAGGAGGGGAGCAGGGATGAGCAGAGGGGAGGCAAGGGGGTCAGGTTGGAGGGAGGGGGCAGAGAAGGACCCAGAATTGTGAGCTTGAAGCTTGTTCACGTGGTTTTTGCTACTTTAGGTGATGACCCTTCTGAGAGAAGCAAGTATGAGACACCATTCAGCTTCCTGACAAGTTCCTGACGGCCCTTGCCTGCTCAGTGCGACTCCACCAAGTTTATCATGCTGACTTTGGATGGGATCAACCCCTGTCCTATAGGTCTCCTTTTTGGCCCCCATACTCATGGCAGGGACTTGTGGGGAACCAACACCCTCCCTTTCCCAGCCCCAACACACACACACACACACACACACACACTTTACTGGTCTACCCAAAGTCCTGGCCAGCAGCAGTAAAATTTTAAACAATGTTTGCACAGTGTCCATCTTCCCAGGCCTTAGCCAATTCTCTAAGGGGTAAGGGACACTAGGGGGCCTCCCAGGTGGCTCAGTGGGTAAAGAATCTGCCTGTCGTGCAGGAGATATGGGTTTGATCCCTGGATTGGGAAGATCCCCTGGAGAAGGGCATGGCAACCCACTTCAGTATTCATGCCTGGAGAACCCCATGGACAGAGGAGCCTGGTGGGCTACAGTCCGTGGGGTCCCAAAGAGTCGGATATGACTGAAGGGACTGAGGATGCATGCAAAGGACTCTAGGGTCTGGAAGAGGGGATTTCTGGCGCTGGCCATTGAGCGTGACGTGCTACTGGGGACTGGCATTCATTTACAGGCCGATCTAGCTATGTCTTGCTTCATTTGACTCGTCAGCGTGGGGCCCCTTTTGTGTCACTTGTGAACGGACCATTTCACATGGACGTCATGAAATTTATATCCTGAATTCGGATTTGCCCCCAAAGGGATGCAGAATATTCTGTTCATTGCAACTCCCCCAGCCGATGACAGTTCTGAAGGACACCAGGCAAGGGAACATTCATGGAAACTTCCAGATTTACCATCATGAAGAGGCCATTGGTATCCAGCTGTGACCTAGATACTGTCTCCTTTTCCTGCATTCGCTAGAGTTCCATGCATGGCAAACAGAGGCCAAGGCTTGGGTAGGATGGCCACATCCTCTGTCCGAGGTCCATCGCATCAGGTAGGAGGGTAGAGAGCAGTGATCGAGTACTTCTCAAGGTACCTGTGAGAAGGGAGGTCTAGGAGATACCCGTCTGAATCCTCTTTAAATCTGTGGCCTAGGGCTTCCCAGGTGGTGCTAGTAATAAAGAACGTGCCTGCCTAATGCAGGAGACATAAGAGACGCAGATTCAGTTCTTGGCTCCAGAAGATCCCCTGGAGGAGGGCATGGCAACCCACTCCAGTGTTCTTGCCTGGAGAATCCCATGGACAGAGGAGCTTGGCAGGCTATGGTCCACAGGGTCACAAAGAGTCAGATACGACTGAAGAGGCAGCATGCACGCAGGTTTTAGTTTACTGTGAACAAAATTTAAAATACACCCAAAGCAATAACCAACTCTACAAGTAGTTTATGAAGTGAAGTGAAAGTTGCTCAGTTGTGAGCAAAAAGTTGCTCTCTTTGCCACCCCAGGGACTATACAATCCGTGGAATTCTCCAGGCGAGAATACTGGAGTGGCTAGCCTTTCCCTTCTCCAGGGATCTTCCCAACCCAGGAATCAAACCGGGGTCTCCTACACTGCAGGTGGATTCTTTACCAACTGAGCTATTATATCAGGTACCAAATGAGTGGTACAGATTGGTGGTTTTCAAACTGAATACACAGAAGAATCACTTGGGAGACTTTTGATGAGTATAGGCTACTCCAAGATCTCCTGAATGAGTATCTCTGGGGTGGAGAGAGTGGTGACAGGGACTCTGTAATTTTTAACACACTCCAGATAGTGCTGATGAAGTCGTTCTGGCCCCAGGCTGGGGTCTGGGAATGGAGACTGGCTGGTGCCATCAGAGATCATCGGAAGAGCAGATCCCTGAGGTCTGAGTGATTCGGGAATACTTTCTGGAAAACCTGGGCCTTTTAGGGCGTAGAAGTTGAGCAAGGGACTTCCTTGGTGGTCTTGTGGTTAAGAGTCTGCCCTTCCATCGCAGGGGATGTGGGTTTGATCCCTGGTTGGGGAACTAAGCTCTCACGTGCCAAGTGGAACAGCCCCCCCCCCCAAAAAAAGAAGCTGAGCATAATACAGGTATGTTGGGGTAAGATAGGGTTTGGAATTTGAGCGTTTTGTCCTGGAAAAAAAAAGAAACCAAGAGATTATGGGGACTCCGTGGGCTTCCTGGGAGAGAGTGAAGTGGGGAGTCACAGGCCAGAAGAGGACTTGGGTGGGAGTGAGGGAGGGTTGTCCTAGGTATGATTTTTGTTTGCCCGTCAGTCACGAAACGCTATTAGAATAATCACAGATGCAAGAGAGGGCATTTACAATAAAGATGCCAGAGTGGTACCCAGAACCCAAGGGTGGGTCTGAGTCGGGCGCCCAGGGAGCAGAACTCAGAGCTGAAGCGCCAGCAGAGCCCAGTGCCCAGCCCTCTCCGGGCCACAGACCCCCTGCTCTCTAGGACCCGAGTCCGTCAGCTGTATTCTCTCCGTGTGGACTGACTGTCCTCTTCAGCTGACCTGTCAATCTTGTGGGTCCTGTGTGTGTGTGTCACCTCAGCCCTAGCCACCCATGGAGACTGTGTCTCTCAGTCACAATTTAAAGTTTTTGAAACAACAAACGATTGCCCAAACTTAGGGAAAGTGTCCACCCCGACCCATGGGGATCAGATCCCACGGTACAAACATGATGTCTGGCGCCCACCCATGAGGTGAGGAGTCGGGTTGTCCTCAGAGAAAGAAGAGGGTCTCGGAAAACACCACGAGAGATGTCTGGCTCCATCGCACCCTGATCTCTGTTGATCTTTTACTTAAAACTTAACGATGCATCCTTGGAAAAGTGTTTCCCTGGTCTCTGTCCTAATGTTTAATAAAGTTGTTGAAATTGTCCTCTTTTGAACAGATAGGTGGCCACCAAGGGGGCAGGTGGTTGGGGAAGGGATGGTGTGGGAGATTGGGGTCAGCAGGTGTAAGCTTTTATATACGGAATAGACAACAAGGTCCTACTTACTGTGTGGCACAAGGAGCGATACTCGGTTTTTGTTGTTGCTCAATTGCTTGGTTGCGTCTGACTCTTCACTATGCCTATATTACCCAGAAGTCACTAGAAGCAATTTGGAAGGAATATGGAGCAATTCCAAAGGTTTATGTATTTGGCCTTACACTCACATTATTTTCTTCTAGTCTCAAAGTCTTTCTCTTCAGGTCTCTGAAAAAAAAATACATTGTTGTGCATTTTTGATCTGACTTCTTTCATGGGGCTTTCTTTCAGTCTCTTTTACAGTAGATAGTCAACTTCTTTTCTGTATTTTCAAACTCTCCTCCTTTGCAGGGTTCCCCTCCACACATAATAAAAATACCATCGATTTCATATATTGAGAGCAGCAAGCCTCCTCTCTGTCCCGTAACCCCCACCCTACCCTGCAAGCTCCTCCCAGCCACTCTCTCTCAGGGAGAATTCTGCACCAGCTGCCTCCATATCTCCTCTTCTGATAGATTTTCTTTCTTAAAATTTTAATTTTTAACCTAAGTTTATCCACATAGTTTAGAGAGTCCAATAGTTCTGCCAGATTTGCTTTAAAAAGTTCTAGTCACTGTCTCCCTTCCAATCCTGTCCTTGCCCCCAGAGTTGATTAGTGAAAGTAAGTCACTCAGTCGTGTCCGACTTTTTGCAACCGCATGGACTACACAGTCCAAGGAATTCTCCAGGCCAGAATACTGGAGTGGGTAGCCGTTCCCTTCTCCAGGGGATCTTCCCAACCCAGGGATCAAACCCAGGCCTCCCACATTGCAGGTGGATTCTTTACCAGCCAAGCCACAAAGGAAGCCCAAGAATACTGGAATAGATAGCCTGTCCCCTTCTCCAGCAGATCTTCCTGACCCAGGAATCAAACTGGGGTCTCCTGCATTGCAGGCGGATTCTTTACCAACTGAGCTATGAAGGAAGCCCAGAGCTGAAAACTTTCAACTTAAAAAAATTTTTTTTCTTTACTTATTTATTTATTTGGCTGCATCAGATCTCAGATGTGGTATGCAGGCCCAGTAACTGTGGCCTGTGGGCTCAGTGGCCTTGTGGAATGTGGGATATTAGTTCCCCGAGCAGGGATCCAACCTGCATTCCCCACACTGAAAGGAGATTCTCAACCACTGGCCCACCTGGGAAGTCCTTTTCAATTGTTTTTAACTAATTCTGTTGGTACTGACCTTCTGTCTGTAAATAGCATGTTTGTTTAGCTCCATCTTGATTTTTCAGCTTTAGGTCTTTTTACTTCTCTCTATGGAGGAAGAAGACATTATTATTTTTTTTTTCATCTTCATACCACACACATGCACCCCTTCCTTTAAAATAGTTATATTGTAACTTTTCACCAGGTTGGTGTTCAGTGTTTATGTTATTATTAATTTGTAAAGGCTGTTCACAGCCAAACTTCCTTTCTTATACAGCTTTTTGTTTTCCCTAGGATAAATAATTGCCTTACTTTCTTTTTGCTTGGTACCTAGCATTAGTGAATCGCAAGTTTCACTAATACAACCAGCTGCTTCAGGTATTCTGTCCATTTAATTGTCAGATAAAAACTTCCAGAACCACCCCTGATCCATGCTTTTGCTGACGAAGGCCCTGGGCTCAATCCTTGTCCACAGAACTAAGATCCTGCAAGGCATGACAAAGAAAAACAAAAATCCACCCCTCCAAAAAACACCTCCAAGAATCTGTTGGCTTCAGTCTTAACTAATGTCTTCAGTGAGACAGCTGTCATCCGGGGAACACCCTTTACCATCCTCGTCACGATTTACCATCCTTGTCTTTTGGGTTGGACCTTGACTTCCCTGGTGGCTCAGACTGTAAAGAATCTGCCTGCAATGCAGGAGACCCAGGTTTGAAGATCCCTGGAGAAAGAGATGGCTACACTCCAGTATTCTTGCCTGGAGAATTCCATGGACAGAGGAGCCTGGCAGCCTATAGTCTATGCGGTCGCAGAGTCTGCCAGGACTGATCGACTAACACTTGCATTTTCTGTTTCTCATATCCAGATAGCAGAATGACCACGTTTAGAAATTACCGCAGAGATGTCACTTCTGCCAGCCATTCATATAGATCCCCTTGTTCAGACTTTCTTTCTCACTTAGACTCTCAGTTCCTTCCTGGCTAAGGTTCTCCAACCTCACCTCCTTGCAGTCGTCCTTTTTTTCATGACGCTACAGCGACACTCTCTTGCCTTAGAATCCTCCTGCCTGTGACCTTAACATCAGTGCTTCCAACTTACCATCCATTCGTAAGTCCCGTGGTAAAAATTCAGTCTTCCCTGATGAGCTTTGCTGAATAAACCACCCATTTCCGCCCTTCTCGATCACATGACTTGCTGCTCTCCATAGACAGACATTTCTCCCAGCGTGCAGCCTCTCCGCTCAGGCTCCCTTTCCTCTTCTGAGTGCCTAGGCCTGCAGGGGAGCTGCCACTTCCTCCTCCCTCTTCTCCCCTCCCCTCCTCTCTGGCTATTGCCACTAATTCTGTGATTAGACTGCGTCTTGTGGTTTGATTCCAACTCCAGTGGAGGCTCCGGATTTGAGTCAACTTTCTCTTCCCAAGAGAAGACCCCCTGGCCCTTCTGCCCCCTGGAAACTCTCTGCTGTCTCGTCCCTGGATCTTCAGTGCTGCTCCCGAGACCTGGTTTGACTCCCTGTTGTCCTTCATCCCTTCCGTCTATGATCTGGCTCCAGGTTCTTACCCTATTGCCCCAAACGCAATGCAGCAGTTACTCAACATGTGTTGCTCAAATGACTGACCAAAGAGTAAGATGTAGCCCACTCAGCTCTCAGATTCCTTGATGACATGCCCAAAGAAAACATTTAAAAACGTTCTACTGTTATCAATACTGTTGCTTTTCTGAATACTATTAGCTTTATGTATTGTTAGTCACTGTCACGTCCAACTTTGCGACTCCATGGACTGTAGCCCACCAGACTCCTCTGTCCATGGGGATTCTCCAGGCAAGAGTACTGGAGTGAATACCCATTTTCTTTTCCAGAGGATCTTCCCAACCCAGGGATCAAACCCATGTCTCCCACATTGCAGGCAGACTCTTGACCGTCTGAGCACCAGGGAATATTTTCACATATTGAGCACTTGCAGTGTGCCAGGCAGTAGTCTAAACACTTATATCCGTCAGAGTTATGAGTCTGCACACCTACCATGGTGTTTCCTAAATTTTTCCATGAAACTCAAATGTTCTGAACTATGTTAATAATGTAAATCAATGTAAGTAATCTTTTTCTTCTAAAGCATATTTTAATACGGATAAGGAAATGCCAAACATGTAGCTGTTAGTTTATAGTACTCTGCCTTTCAAAAAGGACATGTCATGTTTGCTAAAAGCAAAACACTGGAAACACGTCCAGTAAGAATGTCCTAGATGAAAGAGTTACGGTACATCCATGCAGTGGAGAAGCACAAAGCTGTTAAAAAGAATGGGGAAGGTCTCTCTGAGCTGATATGGAGGGATCCCTAGGATGTAGTGGAAAAATTGCAAGATATCAATACAAAAGAAGGCATACAGTGTGTGCTACCCTTGGGGTAAGAAAGAGGGGAGATGTTTGCAAAAAACCACACTGAGTGGATAAACCAGAAATTGTTAAAAATGGGGAGGGGAAGGAAGAAAACAGGGAATGCATTTGAGGAAACAGGGATAAAACTGGATACTGACTTTGGAAATAAATAAGTACTTTATAATTTTTATAAACATGAAACAAAACCCCCTAAAATTTAAAACAAACATAAACGACTCAACCAGAGAGACAAGAATTATTTTAACTCCTATTAGAAAACAATACTGTATATTCCCAGTGGATTATATTCCAGGGACAAAAAGAACTGCTAAAAACATTGAAGGTCATTCAGTAGCTTTATCGTTAGTAATAATTGTGTATTATTATTTTGAAACTGTGTTTATATGTATCATAGGATAAAACAATGCAGGAATGACTGATGTAATGTATTTGGGAAGCATGATTTTTAGTGTATAAAAAGAAAGAAAAAAGTAGCTAAATTAAAACACTGATATTAAATTTGAACTGGAAATGGGCAATTTAAACTAATGATTTACAAGTATATATATTTTCTAGCTCTAGCAAGTGATAGAACTTGGAGGCAATGGTTCTTCAGGAGTGATGGTTGTTCCTAGAACGCAGACTGTGATTTCTTAATATTGTCACCCAATAAAAGGAACTGGAGCGTCTTAGAGAAGTGATTTATTTCAGGCCTGGATTAGGGAATATGCAAAGCAAGCTTGTTTCAGAAAGCAAGAAAGTACTCAAAGACTACTGGAATCACATCTAAAGAAAAGAGTAGGGACTTCTCTGGTGGTCCAGAGGTGAAGAATCTGCCTTCCAATGTAGGGGATGTAGGTTCGATCCCTGGTTGGGGAACTAAGATCCCACATGCCACATGAAAGCCCAGTGCAGCCAAAATAAAAATAAATAGGTATAAAAAGTAAAAATATATTTATAAAAAATGAAAGAAAAGAGCAGCCGGCTTGAAGGAGCTCCAACTGGCCAAATTTGGGGTAGTTTGACGATTTAAAAAATTTTTTTCTGTAACCAACGTAAGCACACCGAACGGATAAAAATGCCCAAGTCCCTGCTAATAATCAAAATAAAGATAAAGCAAGCAACAACAACAGAACCTTTCTGTGACCACTGGGGGTGATATTCTATTCCTAACAAAGATAAGTGATACTTAAAGAAAACTACCTGATTTCCTGATTTTTTCAGAAAGAACCATATAGTTCACTGGATGAGAAAATGTCTTCCTTTCAGATGACGGCCAGCTAGGAAATAATAGAATGATTCAATAAGCATTTTGTAACCCTAATGTGAGAACTGACTCAGGGAAGGTATCTAAATGTTAGGAAACAGAGGCCTGAAAAGGGAGAGTCCCATCTCGCCAAAGTGTCAAGCCTGCAGCTTGTTTGCTGCGGATGGAAATGTATCTTCATAGCGGAGACATCTGGCAGCCACTGCCTCGGCTCGCCACTCTAGCGTGACTTCACCAATAACGAGACAACAGCACAGTCATCACACGCATCTTGATGAAGAAGAAAAGTACACAGCATCACCTATGAAGAATTACTGTGAAAAACCTTTAATCAGAATCTAATAAAGCCTTTTGCTCAAAGTTCTAGTTTACAGAAAATACACCGGATACAGGAATAAGTCAAATGAAGCCAGGAAGAAAACCCACCATACAAACACAGAATATGACATATTCTATAAGGCAACTGGCCTGACCTCTTGAAAAATCGTATAAAAAAGGAGGAGGGGGGATTCAGAGAGACTGCATAGACATTACAATCAAATTTAGAGGGTGATTTTTGGCAACACTTTTGGGGGAAAACAGATATAAAGATACTTTCAAGATCAATGAAGAAATAGACTGGATAATCAGTGATATTAGGAAATTATTTTCAGCTTTGTTCAGCATGATTACTTTACGGTGGTAATGTAGCAAGACAGTTTTAAGTCTTTAAAGGTAAAATGCCATGATGTCTTTATTTTGAAGTGGATATAGATACACACACACACACAGTTGCAATAAATTTGGGAAAATCTTAATAGCTGTTAAACCAATGCCCAGGCAGTCAAGTATTCTTTGTGCTTTTTCTGGATTCTCTTATTTGGGATTTGCATCATAAAGTGTGTGTGTGTTTGTGAGTGTGTGTATGTTTGCATGCTGTTCTTGAAAATATCAGGAAATTAAAGGAGAGGATCATTGGATTCCTCAATGCGTGAGTTACTATATTGCCACTTATTGAATAATTACTCCTCTTGCAAAGAGCTGGACATGACTTAGTGACTGAACGATAATAAGTGATATTTTGTAATTTGCATATAAATAATTTTAATCTATTGTTTTTTCTTTAAAATGAAAATAAAGAAGGAAGATGTAATGCCTTGTTGGGGTTCCATTACCTGGTTATTAAATACATACGTCAAGTTTGACCATTTCTTCCGGCAATGTTTTCACCTTCAGGTTCAAAGCACACGCTCCATTTTGTCGTGGGAGCTCTACAACTGCTTCCTCATTTTTTCCTTTGGAAAAATGCTCTGTGGTCAAAAGTTTCTATCACACTGCATCTCAGGAACACCAAGAATAAGTTCAACTGTGAAAATATCAAGATGGTTTGAAATTTTGTAGTCTTATCCATGTTTGAGATTTTTATTTTCAGTCCCAACCAGAAAAGAGAGAAGATTAATAAAGATAGGAAGAAAAATCATGCAAAAATTTCAAAATCTTACAAAGTTCATATAAGTTTTATTCTTATTTATTTTTGTTTTTTAAATTTTGGAGGGGTTTGAGGGGCTTGTTTTTGCTTTTTCTGGTCTATATTTTTGTCATGCCTTTTATTTACTTCTTACATGGTCAAAAAGGAGGTGAGCTATACCCCTCCCTACTTTCTTCTCATGGACCCTGTCCATCTGGCCCCTCATATCCATTGCCTATTCCCTGGGAGCCTTTTTCCTTCACGAAGCTCCCAGTCTCTAAGTCATGCCTGAAGGAATGGTTAGGAGGAATGGTGGGTATGAACAGTCATCACTCAGATATTAGTCAGGGACACCGCTGGGTGAATAGCACACAAAGTGAGTAATTTCCACTCAGCCCGGTTCCTCTTCACACAGCAAAAGTCAGCACTGGGGATTCCCTCAGCTGCACTGTTGGAACCAAGTTGTTTGACTTCTCTTGTGTCTTCACACATCCTAGTATTTCTTCTGCTAAGCTCAGTATAGCTGGGCTTGGTGAAAAAAAAAATTAATTTTCTACTACATGGTGGAATCTTGGGCAGGAGCTATGTCTAAAAAAATGTTGACACATCAGTAGATGTATCAGATAGACAGATAGCCAGACAGACAGATGTGTGTGTGTGTATGTCCAGCCTGAAATACATACGTCAAGTTTGACCATTTCTTGAATGGGGCGTGTGTGTTCTTCCATTCTGGTTGGTGGAGTTAACAATACCTGAATTTTTTTTTTCAAAGGTTCACTTCTGAATTCCTTTTTTGCTTATTTCTATAATATAACCAGAAACAATGGGCATAGAAAAAAGGATATAAAATGCTGTCTTTGAAATCAGCATTTCCCTGTCTCACCAATTCCATGGTCTTACACACATCAAGTCAGTATTTTCTCTAAAACATATGTAATAGGGATGTTCTGTGGACTAAAGAGATCACTACAATAAGGTTGACAGCAGTGTCTCAGTTAAGCGACAATTCCTTTTCCCTGGTTTTCTCCTTCTCTTTCAGCTTGCCCAGACTCGGCAGACACAAGGCCCTCTCTGCTTGGTTTTCCACGTTGCTCTGAAATAAGGCCGAATCGCTATTCCCACTCACAGAGCTGCTCTCTGAACCTGCTTCTCGACCCCAAGCTGCTGCCTCGGTTGCTCATCAGTCTTTATTTCATTCGATTTTTCTTCCTGGCCGAATCATGGCTTAAATCACAGTAGGGCTTGGCAGGGTCTATTTGTGAGGTCAAAGGCAGTGATGGAAGAGCCTAATCCTGGAAACAGCCTGAGGGGAGGTGGGCTCGAGAACAGCATGTCTGGGGGTCAGGTCATTGTGGTTGGGGTCAGATCCTGAATGGGATGCGGAATTTTAAGTGGAGATATAAGCAAACGTTCACGGCCAGTATCAGCACCAAGTCACTGACCAGACCTCAGGGAACTAGAGGCCAAGTCAGGGGAATTCTTTATGGAAGACAGAAGGTGCAGCAAGGAATCCAGTATAGGAACCGAGAGACGTGTGCGTGTGCGTGTGTGTGCGTGCGTGTGTGTGTGAGTGTGTCAGGGAGGGCGTGTTGGACGGGGCTCGTTTCCTCTCAAATCAAGAATGTAGAACAACAGGTCGTGGTGGCTGTGAACCCAGGAGAACGGCCACCCCCGCTTCCCATCACAGAGCAGGAAGTTTCACTCGGATGGAGATACAGGGCTTTCTGACCACTTAGAACTATCATCCTGTTGGTAACTTTTCAGCTTTCTTTTCCCTGGGGTTACTTAGTACCATACAAGCAGGCTTAAAAAACCATTGTTTTGTTTGGTTGCTTGGTTTTAAGAAAGAGAAGAAAAGGATGAGAGAAAATACGAAACTGTCTCCTTTTTTTTTTCTGTAGCAACTATAGACGAAAAGCAAAGTCTAGTCAGGAAGATAGGAAATCATCATTTTGGGAGGAACTCAGTGTCTCTACAACCTGCCTTTCTGGGGAAGCCCATTGCAGAGGCAGGAGAGAAGAAAGTATTGGTGGCTAGCCAGTGCTATGTTCTCATAGTCTCAGAAATTATAAGTGCAATGATTCTGTGAGTACGGCTGATAGCATTTTAGTAAGACTGGTTTTTCCAACGAACACCCAGCAGAAAAATCTTCTTACTGGAGACATAAATCCCTTTTCTCCTCTAACTTCTAATCAAACATTAACTTACTTGACGAGAATAACAGTGTCCTCATCTGGCAGATGCGTATGAGAAATATTTTATTGCGTATCAACATTTACTTGCTATACAAGGCCACACAAATAATTGAAGTTTGGCAAGGATGGTGGGTTCCTCTTACTTTGACAAGAAGCTAGTCTTATCTTGGCCATCTTAGGTTGAGGTGAGGCCCCCCTGGGGGTGACCGGCCCGGTACCCCACCAGGGGAGGTTACTGTTGTGGAGAGGAGAAGGCAGGCACCAGGGAAGAAGCTGCTTGAAGGACCCTGGAGACAACATGTCTAGCAGAAAGACATGGTCTACAGAACCAGTGGTTTAGGCCACGTTAATAGGCCTCTCTGCACCTGTTTTCTCTTCCACGAAGTGGGTATAATAGACTCTAACGACCAGGAGTCGAATGCTAGGCGCATCATGAGATGGAGTCTGTAAGGGTTGAGCGCAGAGCCTGGACAGTGGTCTAGCCTGGTGTCTACCAGTTCTGTCTCCTTCACTTCCGAGTGATGATCACGTCTCCCATTCGCGATGTGATCACCCATCCCAATTTGCCCAGAGGACTTTCTCAGTTTTATTGCTAAAAGTCCCATGTCCAGCAAAACTCAACCCTGGGCAAACCCGGGAGGGTTGTCTACCCTACCTTTACCCCGCCTTAATAATGAGCCCGTCCTGACATGGACTCCCCGCCTACCAGCCCTAAGGCAGGGCCGGTGAGACTGCTTGGGGATCTATGCTGGGGCATGGGGATGGAGGCGGATACCAAGGTGGTCTCATCACCGTTATTATTTGTTTAATATTTATATATTTGACTGTGCCGGGTCTTAATTGCAGCATGCGGGACTTTAGTTGCCAAGTGCAAACTCTTAGCTGCTGAATGTGGGATCCAGCTCCCCGACCTGGGGTCGAACCCGGGCCCCCTTGCATGGGCAGCTCGGAGTCTTAGCTACTGGGCCACAAGGGAAGTTCCCTATGGTTTGCTTATGTTTAAAGTCTTTCCCCAGGCACTGGGCACGTTAAAGATCTAAAGAATAAGACATAGTTCCTACTTCACAAAGGAGCTGTGGGAAACGTGTCCAAGGCGGCAAAATTAAGGGGGAAGGAAGCTAGGTATGAAGTGAAAGAGGAAGTGGCCGTCTGTTCACTGGGAGAGCCCTCAAGGGCTGGTGAGAACAACTACGTAGACAGTGTGTGAGGAGGCGCAGAGCTTGAGCTGCTGCTGGGGTCTGCGAAGTGCGTGAAGGAGGGGCCTGGACGTGGCTGCAAGCTCAGCGGGGCCCCTTGGAAGGTGTGTGCGGAAGTGTGGGGGGGTGGCGGATGGACAGGCAGCGTTACCTTCACAGTGGAGGTGACGAGCTGTTTTTGGAGATTGTGTAGGACTTGCTGATGGTGGAAAGAGCATCTTCTGGGCAGAGAGAACAGCATGTGCCAAGATCCGGTGGCAGTAAAAAGCTGGGGAGAATCTGGGATGTAGCAAGGGCTGGAGCGAGGCCTTGCAAAGGAGTTTAAACCTTAGCGGTAATAAGCAACACGACCGGATTTCTTTCCTCAGCCATCTCCCTGGCAGCAACAGGTGGGGGCAGGTGGGGGGCCCACGCGGGGTGGACTCAGTGGCAACAGGACTGAGATTGCAGACTAGAAAGAAGGGGCTTCCCTGGTGGTCCAGCGGTCAGAACTCGGCACTCTACTGCCAAGGGCTGGGACTCCTTTCTTGGTCCGGGAACTGAGATCCTGCAAACCACGGAGCCAAAAAAAAAAAACACAAAAAAAAAACCTAGGAAAGAGAGAGTTGTGACAGTCCAGCTGGAGGGGGCACCGAAAGGGGAGAAGTGACAGAGGGCAGCTCGGGAGGCCTCGCTGGCTGAGCAGAGCAGGGCGGCGGCAGGCCACTCACCAGGCTCGGTCTAGCTGGAGCGTCCCGGGGGGTGCGGTGCGTTAGTGACACTGTCACGGCTGTTGACCTGCCGCGGGATTGCTACTCAATGGCTCTGAGCCTCAGTTTCCTCATTTGTAAAAGGCTGGTGCATATCACTTTGCGGGATTATTGTGAGGACTTCATTTTATTTATGTATTTTTTAAAGACTGTACACATGACGTACATGTGTTTCTGCTGTACAGCAGAGTGAATCAGTTACGCATATATACGCATCCACTCTTTTCTAGACTGTTTTCCCATATAGGTCTTTACATCGAGTAAAGTTAAGTTAAAAATATATTTGTATTTTTAAATTAAAAAAATTTTTTTTAATTGACGTATAGAGTTGATTTACAGTGTTGTGTTACTTTCAGGAGGTGTACAGCAAAGGGATTCGCTTATTACATGTATCTGCTCTTCAAATTCTTTTCCCACTTAGGTTATTACAGAATATTGAGCAGTTCCCCGTGCTATATGGTAGGTCCTTGTTTATCTCTGGCTACCTATTTTATTTGTTTTAAAATATTTATTTATTTTTGGCTGGCTGGGTCTTTGTTGCTGCACGTGGGCTTTCTCTCGTTGCCGCGGTTGGGGGCTACCCTAGTGACGGTGCGCAGGCTTCTCCTCGCGGAGGTTCGTCTTGTTAGGGAGCACAGGCTCAGCGGTGTAGGGCACGGGCCTGGTTGCCCCTCGGCATGCGGGATCTTTCTGGACTAGGGATCGAACGGGTGTCCTCCGTGCTGCAAAAGAGATTCTTAACCACTGGACCACCAGGGAAGGCCGGTTACCCATTTTAAATATAACATGTGTGTACCTGTCAATCTATCTATCTCAATCTATAATCTCAAACTCTCAATCTATCCCTTCCTCCCCTCCCCTCAGGACTTCATTTTAAAGGGATTTTAAGTGTCTGGAACATTAATAAGGGGGTTTTGTACAAAGTGCTTGTTACATAAATGGGTAACTCACAGAGACACATTTGCGGAAAAGACAGGATCTTTTCTGGATGTGTGTAGAGTGCCCGGAGCCTATGGGACATTGCTATGAGGCTGTTGAAAAACAGACTTGGGACTCTGGAGCAAGGTCTAGACAGAGATAGGCTTTATGAGTGGGAGTTGCCTCCAGAGGAATGGAGGAAATTGGTTAAAAATACTGCACCAATAAGAAGAGGGAAAAGGAAGTAACAGGATGGACAACAACATGTGGAAGCTGAAGCAAGGACTCTGGAGAAAACGACCAAGAAGGGCTGACTGCAGGGGATGTGTGCTGAGAACCTGGGGTGCCAAAGAACCAGGGAGGCTGAGAGCTTGTAAAGGGAGACGAGGGTCTCTGGGTCAGAAAAGTAAAGGCTCATGTTTCAAGAGCTGAAATAGAGGAGGAGAGCAGGAAAGAAAGACCTAAAGCTGGAAGGGTGGACACAAAAGTACTTAGCACGGAGGTTCAGGAGGACGTCATGGGCAACACGCTCACCAGGTGGCGCCAAAGACCCTCCGCGGAGATTAACACGTGTTTAGAAACAGTGTCAGACTTTACTTTGGGGGCTCCAAAATCACTGCAGATGGTGATTGCAGCCATGAAATTAAAAGACGTGTCCTCCTTGGAAGGAAAGTTATGACCAACCTAGATGGCATATTCAAAAGCAGAGACATTACTTTGCCAACAAAGGTCCATCTAGTCAAGGCTATGGTTTTTCCAGTGGTCATGTATGTATGTGAGAGTTGGACTGTGAAGAGAGCTGAGTGCCAAAGAATTGATGCTTTCTAACTGTGGTGTTGGAGAAGACTCTTGAGAGTCCCTTGGACTGCAAGGAGATCCAACCAGTCCATTCTAAAGGAGATCAGTCCTGGGTGTTCTTTGGAAGGAATGATGCTGAAGCTGAAACTCCAGTACTTTGGCCACCTGATGTGAAGAGTTGATTCACTGGAAAAGACTCTGATGCTTGGAGGGATTGGGGGCAGGAGAAGAAGGGGACGACAGAGGATGAGATGGCTGGATGGCATCACTGACTTGATGGACATGAGTTTGAGTGAACTCCGGGAGTTGGTGATGGACAGGGAGGCCTGGCGTGCTGCAATTCATGGGATCGCAGAGTCAGACACGACTGAGCGAACGAACTGAACTGAACTGAAGCATCCTTTCCAGATGTGTTAGTCGCTCAGCCATGTGACCCCATGGACTGCGGCCCGCCGGGCTCTTCTGTCCATGGAATTCTCTAGGCAAGAATACTGGAGTGGGTAGCCGTGGCTACTGGAATGGGATCTTCCTAACCCAGGGATTGAACTCTGGTCTCCNACTGAACTGAAGCATCCTTTCCAGATGTGTTAGTCGCTCAGCCATGTGACCCCATGGACTGCGGCCCGCCGGGCTCTTCTGTCCATGGAATTCTCTAGGCAAGAATACTGGAGTGGGTAGCCGTGGCTACTGGAATGGGATCTTCCTAACCCAGGGATTGAACTCTGGTCTCCTGCACTGCAGGTGGATTCTCTTCCATCTGAGCCACAGGGAAGCCTAAATAGTCATTGGAAGGACTGATGCTGAAGCTGAAGCTCCAATACTTTGGCCACCTGACAGGACAAGCTGACTCACTGGAAAAGACCCTGATGGGAAAGATTGAAGCCGGGAGGAGAGGGGGACGACAGACGATGAGATGGTTGGATGGCATCACTGACTCAGTGGACATGGGTTTGAGCAAACTCTGGGAGACAGTGAAGGACAGGTAAGTCTGGCGTCCACGGGGTCGCAAAGAGTCAGACACGACTGCAGAACATCACTGCTCCTTAGGCGAGGCTCCCAGACTTGCGTTCAAACATGACAGTCANTGGATGGCATCACTGACTCAGTGGACATGGGTTTGAGCAAACTCTGGGAGACAGTGAAGGACAGGTAAGTCTGGCGTCCACAGGGTCGCAAAGAGTCAGACACGACTGCAGAACATCACTGCTCCTTAGGCGAGGCTCCCAGACTTGCGTTCAAACATGACAGTCAGCCGGAGGCCTTCCTTCAGTAAGGAGCCATCAGGCTTGCACTGCTGGAGAGCTCTGAGGGGTGTGGGTACACACACTCTTCCTTTGGCATGTGGAGATCAAATAAGAACCTTCAGAAGATAGCCCCATCCATCCACCTGTGCCTCTTCATGCTCTTTTCTCTTCCAGACTGCTGCCATGGCTGTGTAAATGTCACCCTGCCTCCATTCTACTGCCCTGCCAACCGGATGTGACCCTCCTCACTGCAGTTTCTTCCGAGGAGGTGTGTCTCCCAGCTCCCCACCGACCCTCGGCATTGGGATTCCAGTGTAGCGGTTCCTAGCCAGGTTGTGAAAGTGAAAAATGTCTGTCACTCAGTCGGGCTGGCTTCAAATCCCGCCTCCGACTCACTGGCTGTGTTGAGGTAGGTAAGGCTTACCTCACAGGACTAGAATGAGGGCCAAATGAGCTTTCAGTTTGCTTCCAGCACAGTGCTTGGTACACCGTAATTGTTTGATAAATGAGAGTTGTTACGAAAACCTTCAGGATAAACATTCAAACTTTGACGGCAGCCTTTGGTCCAGCTCTGCCCAACTTTCTGACCTTATCTGGAAGCCCACACCCTTTCCTGCTGCCTCAGCATGGCCTGTTTTCAGGCAGTTCTCATCGCGGTTTCTTTTCTTGCTTTTCTTTTGGCTGCTTGGCTTGTAGGACTTCGCCACTCCAGTGAAAGCGTGGAGTCCTAACCTCTAGACCCCAGGAAACTCCCATCACTGTTTCCTCCGCTGGCACCACTCACTCCCATCCTCCCTGACACAGTTCTGTCTGAATAGTTCTCAAAAGTCTCAGATCAGAACCCTCTCTTCTACATTTTTTGCAGATCTTTGCCTATGGTGCCGCTACCACTTACAATTTTTATTAAAAACTGGGACTGGTTGCCTAATATCACCCCTGTCCCTATTCCCGGCATGTGAAGTACGGAGACAGAAAGTCCTGCTGTCTTGCTAGTGGGATTCTGCCGACATGGCACTGGGGCGATGATCCAGGGAAGGGGAAGAGGCTTGGAGAATTTTGAGCATTACTTTACCTAACGTGTGAGATGAGTGCAATTGTGTGGTCATTTGAGCGTTCTTTGGCATTGCCTTTCTTTGGAATTGGAATGAAAACTGACCTTTTCCAATCCTATGGCCACTGCTGAGTTTTCCAAATTTGCTGGCATACTGAGTGCAGCATTTTCACAGCATCATCTTTTAGGATTTGAAACAGCTCAGCTGGAGTTCCATCACCTCCACTAGCTTTGTTCATAGTGATGCTTTCTAAGGCCCACTTGACTTCACATTCCGGGAGGTGTAAACCAGGTCGAGGCACTCTCACCTAGTCTCATCCTGTTTTGCAGTCAAGGGGATAAGCCAGGCTGCTTTCTCTTACCAGGTATCAAATTGTCAACATCTGTTGGATCATAGGAAAAACAAGAGAAGTTCAGGAGAAAACCTACTTCTGCTTCACCGACTACGCTAAAGCCTTTGACTATGTGGATCACAACCATGGCAACTGTGGAAAATTCTTAAAAGGATGGGAATACCAGCCCACCTTACCTGCCTCCAAAGAAACCTGTATGTAGGTCAAGAGGCAAGTTAGAGCAAGACATGAAACAACTGACTGGTTCAAAATTGGGAAAGGAATACATCAAGGCTGTTTATTGTTGCCCTGCTCACTTAACTTCTATGCAGAGTACATCACGCAAAATGCCCAGCTGGATGAAGCACAAGCTGGAATCATGATTGCTGGGAGAAATATCAGGTATGCAGATGCCACCATTCTAATGGCAGAACGTGAAGAGGAACTATAGAGCTTCTTGATGAAGGTGAAAGAGGGAAGTGAAAAAGCCTAAAACTCAACATTCAGAAAATTTAAGAGCATGGCATTCAGTCCCATCACTTCAAAGCAAATATTAGTCACTCAGCTGTGTTTGACTTTGTGATCCCATGGACTGTAGCCCACCAGGCTCCCATGCCCATCGGATTTTCCAGGCAAATTCTGGAGTGGGTTCCCATTTCCTTCTCTAGGGGATCTCCCTAGGAATCCTCTCCAGGGATCGAACCTGGGTCTCCTGCATTGTGGGCAGATTCTTTACTATCTGTGCCACCAGAGAAGCCATGGCAAATAGGGAAAAAAAGAAACAGTGGCAGATTTTCTTGGGCTCCAAAATCACCGCAGTGACTGCAGCCATGAAATTAACAAGATGCTTGCTCCTTGGAAGAAAAGCTATGACCAATCTAGACAGCATATTAAAAAGCAGAGACATCACTTTGCTACCAAATCTGTATAGTCAAAGCTATGGTTTTTCCAACAGTAATGTATGGCTGTGAGTTGGACCATAAAGAAGGCTGAGTGTAAAAGAATTGATGCTTTTCAACTGGTGTTGGAGAAGACTGAGTCCCTTGGACTGCGAGGAAATCAATCCTGAATATTCACTGGANACCAAATCTGTATAGTCAAAGCTATGGTTTTTCCAACAGTAATGTATGGCTGTGAGTTGGACCATAAAGAAGGCTGAGTGTAAAAGAATTGATGCTTTTCAACTGGTGTTGGAGAAGACTGAGTCCCTTGGACTGCGAGGAAATCAATCCTGAATATTCACTGGAAGGACTGATGCTGAAGCTTTAATACTTTGGCTCTGAGGCAAAAAGCTGACTCATTGGAAAAGACCCTGATGCTGGGAAAGACTGAGGGCAGGAGGGGGTGACAGAAGATGGGATTGTTGGATGTCCTCAATGGACATGAGTTGCAGCAAACTCCAGATGGTGAAGGGCAGGGAAGCTGGCGTGCTGCAGTCCACTGGGTCAGAGTCAGACACGACTTAGCAACTCAACAGGTAAAGTCACTTACCTTTTGAGAGTTGCAATCTATATTCCCAAACCACAATTTAAAAATACTTGAAGGGGACACAGCCACAGACATTAAGATTCTAACTGGTCTCCTTTCAATACTAATTCAAACCTTCAATTCCCTTTTAAATGTGACATAGTACTAGGCAAACAGACATACATCTAATTGAAATCATTTATCATTCTAGATTTAAATTCTATCCCACTCAAATTAAGTACTTCTGAACTTTCAGGACGAGTTTAAATGCAGTTTGAGTTCACTCACTGAGCCTCACAAGTTGGCTCAAAGCCCCCTCAGGATACCATTTAAAAAGCTAAGGCCCTTGCACAATTATAACAAACAAGCGATCTCAACCCTGCCTGTGTGTTACTCTTTGAGCTGTTGTCCAGGCCTCAATTTACGACTTTAGGTAATTCCCTGGGGGTCCAGCAGTTAGGACTCAGTACTTTCACTGCCAGAATGGGTTCAATCCCTGGCCAGGGAATTAAGATCACACAAACCACAGGGTGTGGCCAAAACAATTTTCAGACATAATTTCAAATTACTAGCTTTCAGTGGCTCTGGAGACGAAAGACTCAAGAGTTGAGAATCTACTAGAACCCAACCTTTTGCAATTTCCAAAACCACCACCACCATTTCTGTGTTTCTGGCAACATACAGAATAAGCCAGCCTTCACTTAAGAAATTAAATATTTTCTACCACATCTGTTATACTGAAAGCTCTTGCTTTTGTATGGTCTAAGGCCCCAAATTCTGGAACCCAAATGTTTCATCTTTCTTAACTATAGAGCCCTTCCATCTTTTAGCAAGAAAAAGGGCTAGACTTGTGCAGTTTTCGTGATTTCCATTTGGTGGACTGCTGGAATCCTGTGAATTGGCATTTGTATTAGGCAACTTTGCAAAGCTCTGCAAACATGCAATTTGAAGCCAAACCAGCAAATTATAAAAATAGGCACACCCACCCCTTAAGGCAGATGCTCAATGCAAAAAAGTACCCACTGTTGACTACTCTCATCTCTTTCACATCTAATTGGTAACTTTAAGTGTTCAGGGGACAATCTACACATCCAGGACCCGTGAATATCTGAGCCTATTCAAAGTCCTGAGTTTGAAACTCTAAATCAGAGCAGATTGTGAACCTTAACTTTACAAAGGGCAGATGCACTTTTTATCACAGCAACTGTCTACTGATTTAACACGATGATCCTTCTTCCCGCCTGCCCCCCAATACATTCCTCAAAATTCTCAAGTGTATTCCATTCGTTTTGAAGCAACTACAAAAACCACCACCATTAAGGTAATGAACTCAGAACATGAATAATATTTCTTTATTTACAAGTTAGAATCAACAGACAAAAGAAAAGACAATCCAGGGGACCAATTGGGAAGATGACTGAAACCCCCAGGGGCCCCAAATGGAGCAGAAGGAAAAGGGAAAACTGAGTAGAAAAAAAAAGTCAACGTAAAAAAAGAGCTCCCCCTTCCTCCCTCCCCATGGAAGCTGAGGGACCATGGCCCCACTCCTCTTCAGCCTTACCTAGCTTAAAATAAATTAGAACAAACAATCTCAAAACAGGGCCCTTCTAAGTCAACAGGGCAGCTGTGGCCTCAGGTAAGCCCGTATCAGGGCCTCTGCCTATTCCCACCCGATACCCCTGCCTGCCCCAGCCATTTTGAATGGGGGCTCTATGCCTAAGGGGGCACTCTTCTCGGGGCTGGGAGCTCAGTCCTCTTTTGTCCGTTTTTCCGTCCCTCCTTTAGTCTTGTCCCTGCATTCCTCCCCCCTGCAGAGCCAGCTCTCTCACAGAGGGGGGAGGGGGTGAGATGAGAAGTGTCACAGCACACGGAGGGAGCGGGCGGGGCAGGGCGGTCTAGGGGTCCGGTCCTGCGGAGCCTCCTGCCCCATCTGGCCTGGCCCTTTAGCCTGAGTCTGAATCACTGGTGTCTGAGGAGGAGGAAGATGAAGAGGAGGAGCTGGAATCCGAGCTGGAGCTGGAAGCGCTGAGACGGGACACCGCTACCTGCTGTGCTGAGGAGGTCTCTGTTTTCTCACTCACTGAAGAACAGAGGTGAAGTTTAAAGTTGTGTAAGCCTACATTCCACTTCTGAAGAACCAAGAGGGCAGGATGTAATGAACTCACAGTGGCTTATGGGACACTCACCTTTCTTGGGGGGCTTTTTGGTAGAATTGAGCTGCCCACTAACATCTTGTAACCGCTTTTCTAGTTCCCGCTTCTTCTCCAAAGCCAGCTCCTCCTTTGTCTTTCCCACGGGTTTTTTAATAGCTAGAAAAGAAACAAACCAGGACTAACATAGCCAGGAGCACTCCGGTTTCCCTGTCCCCTGTTGTTGCCAAATGCCTTTCTTGAACTTAAGGAAGCAACTAATGCAACCCATCACCCCAGGAACTAATGAATCCAGTGCACCAAGCATAACCCCCACCTCCTTCTCTAAACTGTCCTCAGAACCGCACAAGAACTTGCTAGGTTAACTTGGGGATCTCATTTCATACTCACTATACGGCTTCCGAGGTTTCTTTCGCAGGCAGGAAAGCACGTAACGTTCAAGCTCTCTAAGTGTGGACGGCTTGAGTGTTTCAAAATCAATCTCAATTTCTTCTGGGTTTGAGTCACGTAAAGAGGGCTCCCTGGCTTGGATTATGTGCACAACACGACCCAGCTTCTCCCCAGGCAGCTTGTTGATGTCCAGGCTCAACTGCCGCTTCTCATCGTAACTCATGGGCCTGCTTTCTTCCTCCTCCTCTGAGTCGTAGCCAGCAGGCAGGGCAGGTGGGGCTGTCTTTGTGGCCTTTTTGGGGAGCCTGAGCAAAAGAAAATTATTACTTAGGGGAACACATTACCTCAACACATTCTCACTGTTCAATCCAGTGATCTGGATTTCATGCGTGAAGAACTGTTTCCATTAAGGCAAATGAGTGAGTGAGTCAGAGATGGGCTACAGGGCACTTGTGTTATCAGGGGAGCAGAGCTTCTTTAAACAGCAAATATTTTAATCTCGGTTGGGCTTTGAGAAATAAATACAAGTACGTCAGCACAGGTCTATTGTTTTTTGTACCTAAAGCACTAACCCATCCCCTACTACAGAAAAAAAGAACATACAAAAAAGTAGACGCTGGCTTAGAGAAGGGTAGGCAGATTACACTCTCAAAAGTAGCTTCAAAAGACCTTATGTTCTTCAAGGTCTATTTCATCGTCTGGACACTTGCCAAGGGAAAAAAAAACCCCAATAACTGGCCCCCCATTTAGAGAAAACTGCAAGCAACGGGAGAAATCTCTGCTTCCTTCCCTGTTGGAACTCACTTGGTGCCCCCTCCTCCGGAAGGTCCAAAGCCAGGAGGGGCCAGCGTGGCAGTACCACTGCTCCCACCGCCACTGGCCTTCTTGGACTTCTTGGGCTGAGATGGGCGGGGTGCCCGAGGCCCTTTGTCATCTTCATCAGCCCCAGCTCGGCCTCGATGTTTCTCTGCCTTCCGTTTCTTCTTTTTCTCTTTTTTCTCTCTTTTTCGCTTGGGCTTGGATATTGGGCCTTGGGACAAGGCAGCCAGTTGTTCATGTACTGCTCTAAGCTTGAGAGGAAAGAAAAACAAATTGAAAAAAATACATAGGTAAAGCAATGAAAAAAAAAATTAAGCCAAATACTGCATGAACCTCATCCAGTACACTCAACAGTGACAAAATACCTGCTCCTGTAGTTCAGCCAAACGATGAGCCCTTTCTTCCTCGGAGTCAGAGCTCTCACTCTCTTCTTCCTCCTCCTCATCGTCCTCATCTTCCTCCTCCTCTTCCTCAGAAGAACTCTCACTGCTACTTTCCTCGCTGGAGGACTCTGAAGATGACTTGGCCAAGCCAGGGGGCAAGGCAGTAGAGACTGGTAAAGGCCCTGGTTCCAGTGGTTCATCTGGCATTTTGGCATAACGGAACTCAAATACATCCTAGAAAGAGACAGCAGACTCAAAACCAGGCTAGTAGATATGCCCTGATCATACCCAGCCATTTGGCAGCTCCAATATACAACTGCATAGATTGGGAGAGCCTCACGTTCAGGCTATGCAGCACAGATGGCAAAATTCCTTCTCCCAGCTTCATTTATTCTTCAAACTCCAACTGTGACACTCACCTGTAACTTTCGTGCCATGGCCACAACATCATGGTCTGGAGGATTATATTTATAGCAGTTGGAGAACATAAGCCGCACGTCAGCAGCAAACTCCTGTGCATCCCGATAATCGCGATTCTCCATCTTCCGCTGCAGAAGGAGGCAGCATCAGAAGCTGCACAGGCAGGGAGACTCACCTTTCCCTGCCAGGCCCAGACACTGCCAAGAACAGCCCTCCAGACAGCACAGTGGGGGGTAGGATGTGTGTGACGGGAAGGACCTATACCCTGGGGCTCAAGTTTGAAGTCAAAGGAATTTGGGTGGGCTGAACAAATATCTATGTCTAGAAAAAAAAATCATTATTTCTAAGTGAAAGGTTAGGGGTGTGTGTGCCCTCCAACTATTGGGCTACCCCTTTACTTACCTATCCTAACCCAACACTTCCAATAGACAGGACCTGAGTATAAGCAGTGATACTCTGAAGGTAAAACCCACCACACTGTGTCCAATTCCAGAAAATACGGACTCATTAGAGTACATGACCTTTTCCCTCACTACTTTGTAAAAGTAAAACGCCAAGATAGCTGCATGCCCATAAAAAGTGACTGTTTTATTGATCCTTAGGTTCCAGTCACTGCCTGAGTATCCCATCTGCCCCATGCAGTGGGTACCTTGACAGTGCTGAGGTCCATGGGGTGCTTAATGATGTCATGGTAGTCATGCAGGCCAAGAGCAGAAGCATCCACCGGTTTATAGAAAGGCCAGGCATAGGCAGCATGCTTCTTAGACAATAACTCCTTCAAAATGCCATTGCAATGTTTTAACTGTTCCGACAGCTTTCCTTTCTTGGAGCTCTGGTGTTGTTGCTGAGAGTCAGGCAAGTCTTTGCGTGGGGGCTTGATAGGGCGGCCACTTTCTCTACGCACAGGGGGGAGCCGGGCTGCCTTAGGCTCCAGACCCCCTGGAGGGCTAGCTGGGGACCCAGGAGCCAGGATAGCTGTAGGTGTAGGGGTGGTAGTATCTGCTTTCCGTTTTACCCCTTTTTTCTGTGGAGAAAAAATAGGTGCCTTTTACTCTAGACCCACCCCATTTAAGACCTTCCCCTCCTCATTACTCCAAAGATTTCCACGGATGTATACCTTGGCAAGGGGCTGTGCTGGGGGAGCTGCAGAGACAGCAAGGAGTGGGGGTCCAGCGGAGTGCAAGGACTTGAGAAGGGGAGAAGAGATGACCGACGGGTGGGGAATGTTGAGGACAGTGGTAGGTATCTCAGGCGGTGGAGTATACAGGGCAGTGTGAGACACAGAAGAGACAGCAGGCACCTGATGGGCACTGGTGATGCTGCCCTGGAGCGCTGCAGGGGAGACAAAGAGTCTAGTTTGATTACCACTCCCATCTCTTGGTCTCCATTAGCAAAGCTCCTTCTCTTCCTACCTGCCAATTTGGCCCCTTTCTTGTGGCTGTTCTTAGGGATAGTAACCACAAGTTCTTGTTCTTCTTGTGGCATTGATGCCACTTTCTGCAGAAAGATCTTTTCCAGCGTTTGTGCCATCAGGACAATATCATCAGTGGGCTACAGGAAACACAAACAAAAAGTTCAAACGCTAGGGAGAGAGGTAAAACCACTTTCTCTGGGAAATACCTAGCCCCAGGCTTCATCACTAACTCCCTTACACAACTCCATCAAAGTACTAAAAATTACCTACAGTGGGCCACTCATTTCCCTTTTCTCTCTTCCAACTTTGCCCCTCAAAATGCAACAAAGATAAAAAGTGAGAGATTCAGAGTTGATCCCTTCCTCTTCTACTCCGGTCTCTGGAGATTTCTGAGAAATAAGGCCATTATTCATAAGAACGTCAGAAGTGTTGTATTTAAAAGTCTCTTAATCCTAGATCTCTGAAGCCACATCACTATTTTCAGTGGCACCTTTGTGAACAGACTTTCTAGATATCAAACTGCTGGGAACACCTTCAGTAAAAGATTTAAACTTTACAATGATAAAGTAGTAATAAGAAATGCACTCTCTCCCCCCAACTAATAACACACAAAAACTCACCTTGTTGTAGATGTAGCAGTTGGTGAACATGGTGTTGAAATCCTGCATACACTCTGAGGCAGCCCAATAGTAGTTGTTTTCAAGTCTCCTCTTGATAGTACCCATATCCATAGGCTGCTTTATAATTTTGTGATAATCCTAAAGAAAGAAGTGGTAGGGTCAGACCACAGAAAGAAAAATGCCTGTTCTCAGGCAAACTACCAACCCCTACACACACACACACACACCCAAGTCTGTCAGAGTACATAGTCTTCTCAACTGCGGCCCCAATCAAAACTATGGGATAGGGATAAAAAACAGGAACAGGACTCTGATCACCCATAAGGAGACCCCTATCGCCTTGCTCTAACCACCCATCTCCCACCCACTCTGGAAACGTTTCCCATCCTGTGACATTACCTCTGGGGCTGGCTATCCATGGGCTGCATGAGGGAAAGGAAGAAGCTAAGAATTTTGGCCACCGTGGTCCTCTCCCAACCTGGGGTGGGAATCTGTAAAATGGAGCCAGGGCACAAAAGTTAAGGAAGGACACATGGAGGGCACAATGAGAGATCCTAGAGAGCAAGCGGTTGGATCAATCACAAAGGACCAAAAATCTAGAATTCTGGTGGCTATCTGTCCTACAGGGTAGAAATGGGAACTCCCTAGGGGCCGCAGCACCTACCTATACTAGGCAGCCCACCTCCAAGCACACGCATTCTTTTTCACTTCCACACCTCCCCAACTCCAACCTCTACTCACCGGCAGACCCAGTTTGACGGCATCCACGGGCTGCCGGAAGGGCCATGCAAACTGATGTTTCCATAAAGCCTTCATCACCACCTTGTGCAGATATTGCAACTGGTTGGTAACCCGTCCTGGCTTTTTGGGATTGGACACCTCAGGAGGTGGTGGGTTGGCAGGGGTTAGTTGCAAAGCTGGCACTGAAGCCATTGTGGGGCTCTCGAATCCCTCATACAATAATGAGGGCTTTCGAATCCTTTTCCCAGGAGCTGCTGCTTCTGGGCCCAGGCCCAGTAGCCCTGCATTCCCCTCCCCAGGGAGCCTGTGAAGATAGGAAACAAAATCAAATGTGGTAATCTGGTGGAATTTAGTAGAATTCCACAATTCACAGATTTGCACTATGTACCCTCAGCACATCTAGGCTTGGAATCAGGTGAAAACAGTGGTAAAGATTATGAAAACGAATCTACCATCCAAACAATCCGTGGAGCTTTTCTTTTGTTCTTGTACCTCTTATTACCTTTTCTATACCCAAAGAAGCCCTATCTTCTGAGTTCTTAAAATCTGATAGGCTTCTTCACCTGTTTTGAAGTGAAAAAGAAGCCCAAGTAGTTTTTCATAGGGCCCAGGCATTTAAGAATCACAGCCTTTCAGGGACAGAACTTAAGCAAAATGGGTGGAGCCAAGAAACTCAAGCCCCAAGCTTCCTCCTCACTAGGGGCTTGGTGGTTGCCATGGTGGTTGAGCCTGAGAGGAAAGAATGAAAAGAAACAAAATAGAAAAATATTATAAATCGCTGATGAGA
>SJYA01002763.1:54188-102717 GCA_006410615.1 Neotragus moschatus
CACACACACACACACAAGAAGAAATCCAATCTTCAGCAACACAACACACACCCCTCAACACAAAACCAAACCATTCACCGAAAATCAACAATTTAAAGACCTGTCTCCGACATTACGAACCCACAGTAAGAATGATCCTTGTACCCTACTCAGGGAATCCCCGTTTCCAGTCCTCGAAGCTCTATCACCATGGCAACCCTGTAAAGCATAAGATGTGAACACGAACCCCCGCCCCAGAAGGCCCGACAAACGGCCGCTTAGACAGCAGACCTACTACCCTCAGGACCCGCTGCCCAATCCAAGTCCTCCCCCGTTACATATTCCGCGGCCACCTAGCTCTGCCCGACTCAGCTAAGATCTGACCACAGCGGGAAAGTAACGTGCAGACTGACTACCTGGACTCCCTCCATACGCAGGATCTGAAGCCGCTACCACGGTCCCCAAACCGCCGCTCAGACCTCTCCGCGAGCCTCGACAACCAACAGTTGCGCCACGAAACAGCAACGCGCCCGAGTCGGTTCCGCACTCCCTCCGAACCCGACACATCACACCCGCGCGCCGCAGTCCCCCAACGCCCCCTTCCCACACGCGGCTCGCAGGGACGTACTTGTTGTGGGGAGTTACGTTTTGCAGCATCTTGATCACGGGGAACCGGCGCTGCCCTCAGCCGNCCCTCAGGGTGTGGTTCTGTCTGTAGTTCATTACCCTACTCCCGTCCCACAGACCCGTGGAGCAGAAAGGCCAACTTGCCCGAGAACTCTGGCTTTCCGTTTCCCACTTGTAAACGGCCGTGTATGTGTCTCTCTATCAGTACTAGAAGTCCTCTTTTCGGACTAAAGACATATGTTTTCCTTTCGACCTGTCAACCCGATCTGTTACTCTGAAGCTTTCCATTTTCTACCAGTTGGCGTTTTAAACTGCTCCCTTCTAGGGGTTTTCCCCTCCTAAAAATAAGGAAAGAAAGGAAATAACCTTAATCAATATCGTATCCCTTTGTGGACTCTCTTATGTACTTGTCAGCTCCTCTTTCCAGTCAAGACCTGAAATTGTGTTAATTTTCCTCTCTGCCTCATTTCCCATTCTTTAGCCCATTTCTTCCACTACTGACACTGTCTTGGCAAATGTCACCAAGGACCTTCTAATTGGCAAAATCAGGAAGCACTTTTCAGCTCTCACCTTATTGGAGCTCACTGAAGTATTTGACATTTGATCAGGCTTCCTTCCTGAGATTCTCTACATCCTTCCTTGATTTCTGTGACTACTTCTCACTTGATTCTTTTCCTGCTTGTCCTACTGTTCCTGTCGTGTCCTTTGTGGACTCTTTAGCCTGTGTTGATGTTTGCTCGGATTTTGCCTCAGTTTGCTTCTAATTGTGTTCATCATTTCTAAATAATCTCACTCAGTGGCTCAGAGCCTCTCAAGTCTGTATCTTTAGTTCAGTCAACTCTCTTGAGCAAAACTCAGTACTTAATTTTACCACTTAGATAGCCTTCAGACACTTCAACACATTCAAAATGGTGCAACCTATATGCAGCCTAGACCTGCTCCTATTAAGGTATTATCCTGTCTGATAGCAGAAATTCAGCCAAAAAACCTACAATCCGGGAGCCGTTCTTGATTTATTTTTCTCACAGTTTTGTATCCCCTTGACTTATCATTGTGCCTTTGATACAGCTATTTTCTCACCCTCTGCCCTAGTCGGGTCACCTGAGCTGTATCAACAGCTTCCTAACTGATTTGCTTGTCTCTAAAGCTGCACTGTTCATTATGGTAGCCACTAGCCGTACGTGGCTGTTTAACACTAAATACTGTTTTAAATTTAGTTCCTC
Organism: Neotragus moschatus; assembly: GCA_006410615.1. Lineage (NCBI taxonomy): Eukaryota > Metazoa > Chordata > Mammalia > Artiodactyla > Bovidae > Neotragus > Neotragus moschatus. The sequence goes on from SJYA01002763.1 coordinate 56,018, forward strand.
AGGTGCCATAGCCACAGTTTAAGTTCTCAATAGCCCTGTGTGGCTAGCAGCTGTTGTATTGGACAGACAAATTACAGAGCATTTCTATCACTGGAGAAAGTTCTCTGGGACACTGCTGCTCTAGATTTTCCTCTCTGCCTCTGCCACAACACTGCCAGGAATGAGCTTTCCAAAATACAGCTGGAGCCATATGCTACTGTTAAGCCCTGTATTAATTCCTCATTGCCTGTGTGATAAAGTTCAAATTCCTGTGCTGGCCAGAAAGGTCTGCCTACCTCTCTAGCAACATGTCTAGCCACTTGTTCGTGGGCCCTACACTCCAGCCATATTGAACTGTTCCCCAACACGCCATTTTGTTTTACACTATATTTTGCACACACTCCTCTCTACATGAAATAGGCTTTTACTCAGTCCATGTAAGCCCAAATACCATCATCCAAAAAGCCTACCCTTGCTTTCCAAACTGAGATGACTGCTCATCCTTTAGTGTCTCTTTTTCTTATAATTGCACCTTTCACAGTGAATGACATTTATGTGAGCCATGTTTCTCTCCCTTGATTTTAATCCTGAGAACAGGTCCATGCTATAGTCTTTAAAACAACAACAGCAGCAAACTTCCAGCTTCTGGCTCAGGATCTGGCCAATAAGAGGTGCTCACAGAGTATGCAAATGTTGAAGCAAGTTGATGTTTAAGTAAGTATGTGACTTAGGTAAGATTGTAATGTTTGTGGTTGGGGGGCTCCATGCGTAGTGTAGGAGAAGTAATTGTAGTGAGACAAAATTATTGTTATCAGATAAACGTTTGAGACACTGGGGTTGTGTGAGAAAAGACATAACAGAGCAGGTCATTTTCACAGAGCATTGTAGTTCAGTCTGACCAGATAGAATAAGTTACAAGAAGTAGAGCCAGAGGAGACTGGAAGGTACATTTATTTGAGGCAACATGATGAATTCCAATGCTGTTAAGTTTGTACCTAATAGGGAACCACTGAAAGTTATTGAGCAACAGCTTGATCAGAATTATATCATTGGATAGGAATTCTATCTTCATACCTGCGGTGGCTATCACTGTACCTGTTAATAAACAGCAAATAACACTGTCAGGTGTTGGAAGGAGATGAGGCTAGTGGTAGCTAACATTTATTGAGTTGAAGTGTCTCGGACCCTATTAAAAGTGTATGTGTACGAACTCTTCTAATCCTTGTAACCCTATAAAGTAGATTCTATTGTTATCACTCTCATTTCTCAAATGAAGCAACTAAAGTAAGAGATGTTAAATAAACATGACTACATGCTTAATAAGTGTCTGGAGTTGGGATTCGAACCCAGGAAGTCTGCCACTGAATGGTATGTTATTCTGGTTGTTAGGCGAAGCAGGTATTTTAAAGTCTAAGCTTGAGGTTTGAGGAAAAAAGATTGGTAGAGGTAGATTTGGGAGTCACCTTTGAGATATAGTTTGAATCTGTCATGCAAGTAGGTGAGATTTGTAAAGGAGGAAGTATGGGACAATTTAGTTGTAGGTTAAACATTGAGATCTGGGTTACATCCTCACACAGGCAGCAAGAATAGGAAGTGGAACCAGTGGAAGAGCATCAAACAAGAAGGAAAAGCAGAACAATGTAATATGAGCAACCCAGAACAAGAGAGGCTCCAGTGAGGACCTCATGTTTATAGAATGTACGACTAATCAGGAGTTTTTTAAGCTTGTCTGTGCTATGGACTTGGGCAATTTGGTGGAGCCTTTGGACCTTGTCTGATGATAATATTTGTAAGGGCATAGATAAAATATGCAGTTATCAAAGTATTTAAAGAACAGGGTGATCATCTAGTAATATGTATTCCCTTACTAATAGAATGCTAATACATTAAGTTAAATGATTTATTTCAAGTCTAACAACTCATAATTGTAGAGAGATCCATTTTGAGACTGTGATATGAAAAGGTTAATTGATGGTGATCTCTATTGATGGCAACATTACAGGTTCTGTTGATACTACAAAGACTTATTCTTTTCATTGATAAAGTTAAGTTTCAGTTAGTTAGATGTTCTTAAAAATAAAGGTGGCTCTTTTTATTGCATCCAGGTTCATGGACCCCTGAATGTTATGGCATGTGGACTGCAGGTTAAGAACCCCTGTTCTTTTCTTTCTTTCTTGATTGTGCTGTACAGCTTGTGAGTCTTAGTTCCCCAGCCAGGGATCAAACCAGGTAGGGGAAGCACCAAGCCCTAACCACTGATCTGTCGGGGAATTCCCAAGAACCCCTATTCTGATTGAACGAGGAGACAAGATCCTGCACAGGGTGTGAGAGCATGAAGAAAGGGAGAAAACTCATTAGGTTGGTAATTGGGGATTGTCACTGACAGTGGAGAGCAGTTTCTGTCATCTAGGGATAGAGGTCAAAGTACACGGAATCTGAAAACCCAGGCCAGGTAATTCAGACTGAATCTTGTAGAAAGGGAGGAGCTGGTTAATTTTTCTGAAAGGAGAAGCTAGAGTTACTTTTATAGGAAGACTTACTTAACAGCGTGCACCATGGATTGGCTTTGGAGAGACTGGAGGCAGGTCAGGTAGGAACCACAGCATACATTCACACATGGAATGAAAAGGAATAAAGTTGTCACAGCATTAGAACTAATTGCACTTAGAAACCTCATTGTGGTTCAGGAAGGAGGCCCTATGTTGTCTTGCTTCTTCCTGCCTCTTGCCTCATATCTGTCTGTCGTCTTTTATCACTAATTACTATATGCCAGACACACAGGTCTCCTCCATGAAGGAACCAGCCCCTCGCCTGCCTCAGAGCCTTCTCTCCTTCCCACCGCTTTGCTCACCCCTACTCACACTTCATATCCCATCACAATGTCACTAGGTTCCATTTCAGTTAGTCTTTCTGTGGGGTCTCAGTTCTTTTCCTTTATGCTGCCTTTTACAATTTGCTTTTGTAGGTTTGTGTGTTTACTTATTTAATGTCTCTAGACATTAGAGATAAGTTTTCATTAGATTACAAGTTTGATCATGTAGGTGCCTGGTGCCCAGCATACTATCAAGTACATAGAGGACAGTCTATAAATATTTGCTCAAATCCTCTTTGAGCCCAGGATTTCTTATTTACATAATGGTAATAGTAAATTCCAACCTTGTAGAATAGTTGACAGCATTACTGTATTCTAATAATGCAGCCAAAAAGGAAGAATGAATATGGATGTGAAGAGATACCCTGAGCAGGAAATGGAGGGAAGGGTGAGAGCTGGGTGGCTAGGTTTACTCTGGGCTGTGGCAGAGGGGAAGAAGAAAATGGGAAGAGGGGTGGTATGGGTGAGGAAGGCAGTGAGCGTGGAGATGTTTGTAGAGTGGCCGAGATAGACGTGTCTGGTGAGATGTACTGTTGAAATACCAGTATTAGAAGAAACAATCTATCATTCATCTAAGGCTTGAAGGTTCTTCCAGGCCCAGTTTTGCACCTTCAGTAACCTACAGCCCACTTATTCATACAGTGAGCAGTCACTTGTTGGTGGGCTTTCTTGGTACATGCTGAGAGTGTTTAAAAAGAGCAGGATAAGATCCCTTGAGACCCTGCAGTGGGAGTGAGGTGACTAAAGCAGACATTAACAGAATGATAAAATACAGATGATGGGAAGGGCAGGCCAGTGCTGTGGACACATACTGAGGAGGTCCCTCACGTCCACTCTGGGTTCCAAGGCTTTCTGAGAGAGCTGAAATTTCAAAGGACTAATACAGAGATAGGTTAAGAGGGTCCCAATCATTTAAGTATCATGTCAAGGAAAGCAGACTGCAGAGAACTATTGAAGGTTTTCATATAAATATGATGTGATCAAATGTATTAGTAAAAAGATTCCCATGGCAGTACTGGTAAATGAGACATTGGAGGCAGAGAGATCAATTCTAAGAAAACTGCGGTAATCCAGGAAAAAAATCTAACCACTGCGGGCCTGAACTAGTAGGAATGGAGGACAGACTCAGGAGATACCGAAGAGGTAGGATCGATAGTGAACAACTGGACAAGATGGTTTGAGGAAGATGAAGTTGTCAAACTTGACTCCCACATTTGTGACTCATCTGATTGGGGGGACAGCCTACACACTGAGCTCTTGAATACGGGAGCTGGATCATGCTGGGAAGGGAAGCTGGTGAGGTTAGTTTTGTAAATTTTGAGATAGAAGTACATTCAGTGTAGTAATTCCTGAACTTAATTTGCCTAAAAATTCATTACTGAACACTTAACAGGTTTATGAGACATCATGTAAAATAGGAAAGTAATTTTTAAAAATCACAATTTGAAAACCACAAAAGTGCTTTCTATTTTAGACTTTCTCTTAGACATTTTTGAGATAGTCAGGCGGCGGGGGGGGAGAAATGAACACAAGACTTGGTTAAGTTAAGCAATCATTTTTAATTTTGTTACTTGTAGTGATAGTATGGCAGTTAAGTTAAAGGAAAATTTATTATAGATACTCTTAGAAATGTTTCCTTGTGAAATATGATAGCATTTGTTTACTCTAGAAAAAAAAAGTGTGTGGAATAGAATAGATGTAACAAGAATAGAAGACTTTTAGCATGTTTAAATTATTGAAACTTAAGCATATAGGGGGAGACTTCCCTGGTGAGCCAGTGCTCAAGAATCTGTCCTGCAATGCAGAGGAGCAGGGTTAGACCCCTGGATGAACTAAGATCCCACGTGCTGTGGAGCAACTAAGCCTATGTGCTGCAGCTACTGAGCCTGTGAAGTTGCTCGGTCGTGTACGACTGCAATCCCATGGACAAGTAGCCTGCCAGGCTCCTCCGTCCACGGCATTTTCCATGCAAGAGTACTAGAGTGGGTCTCCATTTCCTTCTCCAGGGGATCTTCCTGACCTGGGGATCAAACCCAGGTCTCCTGCCTTGCGGGAGATGCTTTACCCTCTGAACCCCAAGGGAAGCCCAACTGAGTCAAGAGTCTGTTCACTGAAGTCCTGATGCAGCCAAATTAAAAAAAAAAAAAAAAAAGTGTGTGGGGGTTTACTATTCTTTTGTGTTTGTTTGAAATTTTCCATGATAAAAAAATTTCAGGAACTTTCCTGGTGGTCCAATGGCTAAGACTCTGAGCTCCCAATGCAGGGAGCCAGGGTTCGAACACTGGTCAGGGAACTAGAGCCCACATGCTGCAACTAAGACCCAGAGCAGCCAAATAAATAAAATTTTAAAAAATTCAAACTTGATCATAGATCCAAAGGAAATCATTTAGTGGAATATAAATATTATAATTAATCAACATTGAGCCAAGTCATAAAGTATATTTTGAATTTGTGGGAATACCTGTGATAGACCAGAGTCATCAAGTAGATGATAGCTATCATTTGGGAGTTGACTGGGAAATGCTGTCTGAATATACGCAGATTTCACATTATGTTTATGCCTCAGGTGATCTCATGCCATTGTCTGGGATGCTGTATGTCCAAGATAGCTATGTTGAGGTGGTGGTTTGGTTTGTGATAATTCTCTTTTCTTCAGGAATAGCTCTAAGACATAGAGATGATATTGTGCCTCGCCACCACTAATTGATCCAGAGGTCCATACGTAATACAAGCTGAGAAAGATTGTCTCTTGTAGCAACATGAAACTTGAAAGATAAGATGCTGGAGGCCTTTGAAGATGAGGTATATTAATGGCAACTCAACCCTTGCTGCTAAGGCCTCTGTGACTCCCCTTCCTGAGACTAGCTGATATATCCCCTTTGATTTTGTGAGCTAGCTCTATATCCATCCAAAAAATCTCCCCTTTAAGGGGCTTCCATGGTGGCTGAGAATCTGCAGGCTGAATCTGCCTGCAATGTAAGAGACCTGGGTTCGATCCCTAGGTCAGGAAGATGCCCTGGAACAGGAAATGGCAGTCTACTCTGGTACTTTTGCTTGGAGAATTCCATGGACACAGGGGCCTGGTGGGCTATAGTCTGTGGGGCTACAAAGAGTTGGACACAACTGAGCGACTAATGGGCTTCCCAGGTAGCTTAGCTGATAAAGAATCCACCAGCAATTCAGGAGACCCCAGTTCAATTCCTGGGTCAGGAAGTTCCCCTGGAGCAGGGACAGGCTACCCATTCCAGTGTTCTTGGGCTTCCCTGGTGGCTCAGATGGTAAAGAATCCGCCTGCAATGCAGGAGGCTTGGGTTCCATCCCTGGATTGGGAAGATCCCCTGGAGGAGGGCATGGCAACCCACTCCAGTCTTCTTGCCTGGAGAATCCCACGGACAGAGGAACCTGGTGGGCTACAGTCCATGGGGTCACAAAGAGTCGGATGTGACTGAGCGACTAAACATAGCACAGTGACAAACGCTTTGACTTTTTGCTTAAAAGTTAAGTTAGCTAGGATTGGTTTCTGTTGCTTAAAATAACCTGATTAAATATTATTGCATAATAAAAATTACTATGTAAACGTCTTTGGTGTCTTATTACATCTGTGTTGAAATATATTTAAAAACTCCTACTATCAAATTTATATTAAAAAAAATTTCTTGTGGGACCCTATTCTGTGGTGGGTACAATTTGAGAACCGCTATGTACAACATCCAGAGAAGGCAATGGCACCCCACTCCAGTATTCTTGCCTGGCAAGTCCCATGGACGGAAGAGCCTGGTAGGCTGCAGTCCATGGGGTCGCTAGGAGCCTGGTAGGCTGCAGTCCCTGGGGTTGCTAGGAGTTGGACACGACTGAGCGACTTCACTTTCACTTTTCACATTCCTGCATTGGAGAAGGAAATGGCAACCCACTCCAGTGTTCTTGCCTGGAGTATCCCAGGGACGGGGGAGCCTGGTGGGCTGGTGTCTCGGGTTGCACAGAGTTGGACACGACTGAAGTGACTTAGCAGTGTACAACATCCAAGTGGAGATGCCTAAAGGCATCTCCTTTAGGTTTGGTGTAAGGATGGTGGAATCAGCAAGGTCTGAGCCAAAGAGGGGAATTTGGAAAATGTCAGCAAATAGATGGTAATGGAAAATAAGTGAGGGTAAATGCCATCGAGAGCAGGTGTAAAGTATAAGAGAAAAGGGTGAGGACAAAACTCCAGGGACTTCAGGGTTAGCTGAAAGGAGTCCATAAAGGTGACAGGATGCCTGAGAAGTTGGAGGGAAAACTAGGAGAGAGTGCTGTCAGGGATGCCAAAATATAAACCGCTTTAGGAAGCAGGGCTTGGCCAACGGTGTCAAATGTTGCTGAGACTGCAGAGTCCATTTGATTTAGCAACACAAAGATGTTGAACTGTTTCATTGTTTAGGGTTAAGGATTAAATGGCAAATATGAAAGAGATGGTTGCCCACAACTTTTTCGGGAAACTTGGCTCTGTCAAGAAATAGAAAATGGGGCAGGAGTACAGACAGATGAAGGGCTGGGTGTTAGAAAGCCGGGTCCTATTGGGTTCACAGGTGTGAGGGCTCTATTTTCAGAGGCGTTCATATCTCATCAAAGACAGTGAGTTACTGGGATACAGAACTGGCCACCTCCTCTTCTTGCCTGCAATTCCCACTTCCCTAAACTGATGACATACTATTTTTGAGATATCTATTAATGGAGGTTGTTGCACGGTCCTGGGAGGAAGAAGAATTACATAAAGGGAAGGGTAGTTATAAATGTTTTTAACTTGTTCCCATTTGTACAGGCGAAGAATAGTTAACCACAGCCTTGCCTCCATCTTAATGATGGACGGTTGACTTTCTCTGCATGCTGGACTTATCTGTACTGTACTCTTGGTGGGGAGCTTGGATCCTCTTTGCCTTGTCCCTCCACCCAGTGTATTGCAGTGTCTGCCCCCACGTGTTCCTAGACCTCCTGCTAATCCTCGTGCTCCTCCCCCAGACCTCCTGAACAGTGTTAATCTGGGACACATGAACAAATTGCCATCCCCAAGGAGGACTGGGGCTCTTTGGACGGTGGGTTTATTTTGAGTCCCCTACCCCATTTCTGACCACACATAGAACCATGTGCTGCAAACTATGGTCTGAGTAATATTCAGCCCATCTGGTTTTATATGGCCCGGGAACTCAAAATGGTTTTTTGTTTATAAATGATTGGAAAAAAAAGTGAAAGAATTGGGGACATCCCTGGCCATCCAGTGGTTAAGACTCTGCACTTCCAATGCAGGGGACTCAAGTTTGATCCCTGGTCAGGGAACTAAGATCCCACATGCCTTGGTACGACCAAAAAAATAAATGATTTGAAGGCTCTGCCTGATTACCCTTGCTCTCTCCTGGTCCCCCATAAAAAAAGGATATTTTGTGACTTATCAAAGTTAAATTTAAGTGATTTACTATCTGGTCCTTTATAGAAAAAGGTTGTTCACTCCTGATGTAGAACTGTAGGTTGCCATGTGCCATCTGTCACCACTGATAGTTTTGGTGATGTTAATATGCCAGTGACAGTGAAAGCTGCTGTCGTATCCAACTCTTTGCGACCCCATGGATGGTAGCCTTCCAGGCTCCTCTGTCCATGGAATTCTCCAGGCCAGAATACTGGAGTGGGTAGCTGTTCCCTTCTCCAGGAATCTTCCCAACCCAGGGATCAAACCCAGGTCTCCCTCATTGCAGATGGATTCTTTACTGTCTGAGTCACCTCCTCTCTAATTTCCTAGGGCTTTCCTAGTGGCTCAGATGGTAAAGAATCTGCCTGCAATGCAGGAGACGTGGGTTCTATCCCTGGGTTTGGGAGATCCCCTGGAGAAAAGAGTGGTTACCCACTCCAATATTTTTGCCTGGAAAATCCCATGGACAGAGGAGCCTGATGGGCTTAGTCCATGGTGCAGAGTCGGACACGACTGAATGACTAACACTACTTTCCTAAGGGGTGAATCTTCCCCACCACAGGAATTACTGATGGATTAATCCACAAAGGAAGCCTACCCCAACCCTGGCATTCTACACACCGCCACACACACACTCACACACATGTATGTACCCTTCAGTGTTTGGGGATATGGAGAAGGTCATAGGGGAGTGTTTGGGGCTGTTAGGACTGCTGTTGCTTGTTTCTCAGAAGGGAGTATGGATTTTGAAAGGACCGTGTTTACATAGATTGATTTCTAAGATTACTACTTAATTGCCACATTAGATTTTTCTCACTGCCTCCCCCTCAAACCCCTTCTGTCTTTCTTTTTCTTCTCTATCATACTTGCAGCATGTACACTGACAGTTTATTCCTCGTCTCCCACTTCTCAGCCCACCACAATCTGGAGTCCACTCCCACTACAGTGCTGAAACTGCTCCCAACACGTTTATCACCCATCCCATAATTGCCAAATCTGGGGATGCTTTCCAGTGCTCCCTCGACTTCTGAGCAGCATCTGACAATGCTGACCTTGCCCCTCTTCGTGGAGTGCCTCTGTTTCTCTGAGTGCACTTTGTCTTTTATTCTCTTCGCTCCCGGGGTGCTCCTCCTGCCACGGGGTTTATACAAGTCAGTGTTTTTCGGTGGCCTGGCTAACACGCGGTGTCTGTGCCACGCCTTGTCTCCTGNGCCTGTCTCTTTTGCAGCTCCTGCTCCAGGGTGGAGGGAAGAGCTACAAAACCACACGTTCCTGCACACAATGTACTGCCAGGACTGGAGCCCCAACGTGGGGCTCTCTGAGGCCTACGACGGGGACCAGCTTTTCTCCTTCGACTTTTCCCAGAGCATCCGAGTGCCTCGCTTGCCTGAATTTGCTGACTGGGCTCACCAGCATGGAGATACTTCCGACATTATGTTTGACAAAGGTTTTTGCCGGGCCATGATCGAAGAAGTTGGCCCACAATTAGAAGGGAAAATCCCAGTGTCTAGAGGTCAGGGCATTTTTCTGTAGGGGTGGGGAGGGAGCGGCCCTCTTAACCTCATTATACACTATTTTTCCCTTTCACGCCAATTCCCCATCTCTCATGCTTTCTGGTTCTTCCCTTGAACCTTGATTTTTCTACCACCCATGGTCTGCACTCTGTTTTTGTTATGGGCAGAAGAAAAGCCCCTGGGGTGTAGTAGGATTCAAAATTATGGAACCTGATAAATTTAGCAGGGACCAACTGATAGCACTTGTGTTATGATTGATGCTTAGCGAGATGGAAGGGGAGAATGGAAGTATCTGATGATGTGTCTGAGTTTCATTTTATTTATTTGTTTTAAAACTTGAGTTTATTAGGAAGTGTTGATGGATCATAGTAGATGAAAACCCTAGCTGAGTTAACAAAATGGTAGTTAACTGCCTTGGTAAACTAGGCTTAACTACATGGATTAAGTAAGCTCTGTTAATATTTATTTTATTATTCTGCCATAATTGTTTGGACATCACAATGTGGTTTTTTTAATTGAAATATAGTTGATCCACTGTTCTGTGCCAATCTCTGTTGCACAGCCAAGTGACACAGTCATACACACGCATATATTCCTTTTTTAGTATTCTTCTCCATTATTGTTTATCCCAGGAGATTGGATATAATTCCCCATGCCACACAGCAGGACCTTGCTGTCCAGCCGTTCTAAACGAAATAGTTTGCAATCATAATGTGTTTTAATGTACATTTTCAAGATTTAAACAACAATACCACATCAAAACTGAGTTGACATTAATTGGATGACAAGATAACTTAAAAAACATATATAGATGTGATCAGCATGTCTTTCAAATTTATGTCCAAATATATAGTTCTTGAAACTATCCTTAAAATCAGTATTTTCAATGTTTTTTACCAATTGGTTATTTTTTTCCAGTGGTTACCTTTATTTTTTAATTTAATTTTTATTTTATATTGGAGTATGATTGATGTACAATGTTGTTAGCTTTAGGTGTACAGTAAAGTGGTTCCCTTACACACATACATATATTCATTCTTTTTCAGTTTCTTTTCCCACATAGGTTATTACCGAATATTGAGTAGAGTTCCCAGTGCTGTAAAGTAGGTCCTTAGTGATTATTGATCTTATATATATAGTAGTGTGTCTGTTAATCCCAAACTCCTGGTTAAAATGTGCCTGCATTTTTAACGAGAAGACAGCCCATGGTCAGGAGCCCCCATGCGGTCCAGGCCAGAAGTTAGGGTGGTGGGGCTGGCATGGTCTGGCTCTGGTCCAGGTCTGGTTCTTGCCTGGGCAAAGACCTCCCCCAGAGCCCCAATTCCTCGTCTCTCCTCCATGTGCCACAGTCCCTCCATAAACGGGGGTCCCATCTGAGCTCCCTTCCCTCATGCCTCAATCCCTCCACAGGGTTCCCCATCGTTCAGGTGTTCACACTGAAGCCCCTGGAGTTTGGCAAGCCCAACACGCTGGTCTGTTTCATCAGTAACCTCTTTCCACCCACACTGACCGTGAACTGGCAGCATCAGTCGGCGCCTGTGGAGGGAGTCGGGCCCACTTATGTCTCAGCGGTTGATGGACTCACCTTCCAGGCCTTTTCCTACTTAAACTTCACACCAGCACCCTCTGATCTTTTCTCTTGCATCGTGACTCATGAGATCGATGGCTACACAGCAATCGCTTTTTGGGGTGAGACCCTTCTCCCCGGAAGCCTGGTTCCTTTGTGGGGCAGAAGAGAGGTGGACCCATGGGAGGGCTTCTTTCTCCACCTGGCCCTTGTTCAGGCCGTTCCCGCTCTGTGCCAACCTCAGTCTTCCCAGCCTCGGGGTCTGCCCTGTCGTAGACAGCCACGTCATCCCCAGCCAGATCTCGGGGCTGATCAGCTCCCCTTTTTCTCCAGTGCCCCAGAACGCGCTGCCCTCTGATCTTCTGGAGAATGTGCTGTGTGGCGTGGCCTTTGGCCTGGGTGTGCTGGGCATCATTATTGGCTTGGTCCTCATCATCTACTTCCGAAAGCCGTGCTCAGGGGGTACGTCGGGGCATCTGGAGGGGGTGGGAGAGCCACAGTGGTGCACATGTGAGTTTGCCAGGGACTGTCTTGTGACCCAGGGAGCACACAGTGGCCCTTGGGTGGGCAGGCCTGTATCCGTACACCCATCCTCCCGGTTGAGGCCCCGGGTGCACACACGCAGTTACAGGTCGGGAGGATGTCTTTGCATGGGGGAGGAGCAGTGGGGGAGCTGGGGGAAGGGCATTTGGAGATGATCTGGAGACAAGGAGAGAGCAACTTCTGGATGGTGTGTTGCTGGTGGGGAAGGGCCTTTGGGATGAGAAGGACACCCCCCCCCGCCACCCACCAATGGATTTTCTCCATCCTTCTTTCTCCTCAGGCTGACTCTTCCTGACCAGAGTCTGATGCCAACAGCTGCAGCCATGCAACCAGGAGGTGTTCAGGTTCTCACACCCTGACCAGGATCTCTCCTCAGAGCAGGAGGCCCTGGGACTCCTCTGGGGTGTGTGTGTGTGTGTGTGTGTGTGTGTGTGTCTGTGTGTCTGTGTGTCTGTGTGTGTCTGTGTGTCTGTGTGAGCATGTGTTGCACCCAGGTTTCTCAGGCGAGGGTTCTGCATCCCGGGGAACCCAGAGTGGCCTTCTGATCACAACCACACCCCTGCCGTGTCAAGGCAATAAATCTCATTTCTTAATATTGACGTGGCTTCTTTTTTAACTCATGATATTTTATTTCTGGATATTTTAACTTGAGTAAGTTATCATGTCAAACTCAACATGCCTTCACTTGACACCGTTTGCCCTCATTAGGGAGAGAAATGGGAAAACCCCCAACTCCTGGCTGACTCCTGCTCCCTGGTCTCCACACAGCACGATGGCTTTTACTCCTATTAGTCTGTGAAAAACATGTGAGCAATGAAAGCAGAGCATCTTTCTGATAATCTGCTCACACAATAGTGGAGGAAGCTGCTTGCTTTTTTTTTTTTTTTTGCACTCTACTGTTTATGAAAGTGTTCATGCCTAGTAGAGGCTGCCTTGAGGAATATATAACTACCTTCAACCTTCACCATAGCTGGGAAAACAAGAGCTTCAGAGTGGGAAAAATAAGACTTCAGATGCTGTTCTAACTCAGTCATCTCGGTTTTGTGAAAACAGTGTAATCAAAAATCACTGAAGTGAAGTGTGAACAGCCTGGAAGGGCCCAGAGCTCATGTGTCTTCTCCGATGACCTGTTCCGTGGCCTGAGGGGACTGTCCAGGCAGAACCACGCTGCTGCTGCCCCGTGTGGGCGGTGGTGGTGTGGTGGGGGCACATGGCGAATGGTGGTAACTCCCTTTGCCTGCACTTTCTTTCTTGCTTTTCTCGAGGTCTGGGAGTTGCTTTGAAGGAGTGGCGTTAAGACGAACAGTGAAATTATTTTGGTGTTGGTGCAAGAGTCTCTGCTTTCTGCATTGCATCAGAATCTCAGGGAAAATATTCACTTCTTCCAAGAACCTGGCACCTCCTCTGAACCACCTTATTGCTAAGACCAGCACGTGTACTGGTTAAGAAGATGGGGTGCAGAACCAGACGGCTGGGGATTCAGTCATGACTGTAGCTGTGTGCCCTTGGATGAGTTCCTCCGCCTGTCTGTGTCTTGGTGTCATTTTCTGTAAAAGGATGATGTTAACAGCGGTGCCTCCCTGAATAAGGTTGCTGTGAAGCTTAAATAAATTAATATCTTGCAGAAAGCTTAGAAGAGTGTTTGGCACATAGAAAAAGTGCTTGTAACTTAGCCAAGATTTTCACTGGGGAATTCAGCAGCATCATTAACTTCTTTTCTGAAAACAACTTTGACTCTACCCTCAAGTATTATATGGTCTCTCTTTGAGATCTTTTTCTTTCACTTTATCTTTTTGCATCTGTCCCTTGTTGCTTTCTAGTTCTTCTTGATTTCTCTCTCTCCATTTTCCAACCTATCCGGAAACTTCCTGCCACTCAAACCTTAAAAGTGCTTTTATTTATTTATCTGTGAGTGTGTTTTTTGGTTGCACCTCTTGGCTTGTGGAATCTTAGTTCCCTGACCAGGAGTGAACCTGGGCCTTTGGCAGTGAAAGTGCAGAGTCGAAAATCACTGCACCACCAGAAAATTTCCAAACCTTTTTTTTTAAACGACACTGTATGGCCTTAGATAAGTCACACCCTCTCTCTGGGCCTCAAACTCCTCATCTGTAAAGCGGTGGGCTTAGGTTAGGTGCTCTCTGATCAAGCGTTCTGTGATACCGTCACTTATAATATTCAAGAAGCCTTCCAGACCCTCTCTCATCTGATGTCCCCCTTTTAATAAGAAACTTAGTTCCTCCTCTTCCGTGAACCTATTCCTAATCTTCCAGCCCTAACTGACCTTGACCAAACTCTTCCAAGACTTGATACACTCAGCCCAGGCTCTGCTCTCATGGCTGTGCTGTCTTGGTTCGTGTGTTAGCTTTTTCACACAACTACTTTGCCATTTCAGTGATTCAGGGACCATAAACAGTTTACATGCTCACCAACTCTCACTTTCCTTTATTGTCCCTAGCACTTGAAATTATTTGACTTTCAAATGTTGGCAATTCAGTGGGTGTCAAGTGGTCTCATGTTTTAATTTGCTTTTTTTGCCTTACTAGTGAGGTTGGACATCATCTCCTAGGTTTCTCTCTGTGTGAATTGCTGATTTATATTGTTCATATATCCTAAAAATGGCTTTTTCATGTGACTGTTGGGGGGGTGTTTCTGATATATTCCGTATAGTAATCCTATGTTGGTATATAAATACTGTAAGTGCCTTCTTCCACTTTGCTGCTCGTCAGTTAAGTTTGTATATGGTCCCTTCCCTAAATAGAATGATTTCATTTTCACGATCAAAACCCATACGGTGGGAAATCTCTGGGGGTCCAGTGGTTAAGACTCCATGCTTCCAATGGAGAAGGCGCTGGTTTAATTCCTAGTCATCAAACTAAGATACCACATACACCTGATGTGACCAAAAACTGAAAAAAAAAAAAAAAAATAAGAAAACCCATATGGTTTGTGTTTTCATAATCTTAATAAATTCTTTCCAAACCCAGGGCAGAAAAGTTATAATTATTGCTGGAACATAAAGTGATAAGGTGAATCTCCATATTCTCAGTGAGAATATTTTTAAAACATTTTGACCAGTTTCAAAATATAAAGCTTTAGGTATATAGAAGTTATAGGCAAATAGTCAAATGTCTGCTAACTACTTTTATTTAGTTACTCACAAGTTTAAAATCACATAATCTATAACATAGTATTTTAACACATTGCTGTTTCCACTTTCATGTTCCATAATTTTTATTCTAATTCTTCTCATGTATTTAGTTTTGATTATGCTAATGGTTTCTAGATTATTTGATTGATTGACTTAAAAATAAATCCATTTATTCGAACTAAAACGCCCCACCAAAACCAGTTTATTCTTCTCTCCCATCTCCCAGCCCCTGTCTCTGGCACCCACAACTCTGTTCTCTTCCGTCCCTATAAGCTTGTTTATTAGTATTATTCCACATAATAAAGAGATTATATGGTATTTTTCTTTCTCCAACTTATTTCATTTCATATAATGCCCTTGAGGTCCATCCATGTTGTTGAAAATGACAACATTTTATTTTTTATGACTGAATAGTATTCCATTATATGTACACATGACAATTTCTTTATTCTTTCATTCACTGATGGACAGTTAGGTTGTTTCCATACTGTGTCTACAGTAAATAATGCTGCAATGAACATGGGGATATATATACACACATATATTTGAATTAATGTTTTTGTTTTCTTTGAATAAAGACCCAGAAGTGGAATTGCTAGATCATATGATAGTTCTGTTTTTTATTTTTATTTTTTTTTGAGGAACTTCTGTTCTGTTGCTGAATCCTTATGCAAAATGGTAGGAACGGAAGTTGGTTAAGCTACTCTGGAAAACAGTATGTGGACTCCTCAGCTATTTGTTAATTGAAATCATTTTAGAATAATGTATCTTCTCCAAAGAACTTTGAAAGAGTGGCCATAATTTGGAAAGGGAAGAATTTAAGGACTTATATCGAAGGCAATTCTCTCTTTTCTGATGAATAATTTTGGGTGAAAACGCTTTGCTTTATGTTTATCTGGCCATCGACGATATTGCACTAAGCCTTCTTCTATTAGTGTTTGTTATTCTCCTTTCACAGTTGGATCTTTGCTGATCTGGAGTTTTTGCATATGGTGTGAGTATGTTTACAACTTTCTTTTTCTCCAAACACTCAATTGACGTTAATGTCATTTAGAAACTATTTGATTTAGTCCCAGAAATTTTATGCCAAATTCCTCCATGTGCATGGATTTGTCTCTGAATTACTCCATTCAATTGGTTTGTCAGTTTCTTGTTCGCTTAAACATGTTTAAATTATTAGGGCTTTTAAAAAATGTTTTCATATTTGACAATGCTAGTTTCCATTTCTTTGCCGCCTCACTTCCCAGAAACTACATTATGCTCTTCTTTATCAAAATTGTCTTAAGATTCTCATGAACTTTATTATCATATATATTTTAGAATCAGTTCATCAAATTCTCCCCAAATTCTGCTTTGATTTTGGTTAGAAATATGGGGGAAACCTGACTTCGTCATTATGATAAGATGCCTCATCCATGAATAATGGTATGTCTCTTCCCTTCTTGAGGTCTTCATTTATGTATTTTAATAAAGTTTTCCTTTTATTCCGTAAAGTTCTTATACTTTTATATGTTAATTTCTAAATATATAAATATATTATGGTTTTTAAATTCCTGTTAGAAATGGTGGGCAATTTTCAATTATTTTCTGATTATTAAGATATTATTATGGGGCTTCCCTGGTGGCTCAGACGGTGAAGAATCTGTCTCTAATGCAGGAAACCTGGGTTTGGTCCCTGGGTCAGGGAGAACCCCTGGAGAAGGAAATGGCTACCCACTCCAGGGTTCTTGCCTGGAGAATTCCATGGACAGAGGAGCCTGGCTACAATCCATGGGATTCCAAAGAGTCAGACAGGATTGAATGACTAATACTTTCACTTTTTCAAGATATTATTATAGTATAGGATTTTGAATCATAAATTCTCAGTTCAAGTCATCGTGCTATTACCCAGCATCTGGGTAAAGCTGAGCAATCACTAACCTCCCTCTGCCTCCATGTTTTCATAGTTAAGATGGGGAAGTAATAACATGATTCGAGAGTGGTGGTGGCAGGACTTCCCTGGGGGTCCAGTGTCTAAGACTCCATGCTCCCAATGCAGGGGGCCGGAGTTTGATCCCTGGTCAGGGAATAAGATCCCACATGCCACAGCTAAAGATCCTACATGCTGCAACTAAGTCCTGGCTCAGTCAAATAAATTAAATATTTTTAAAAAAGACTTGTGGTGGCAAATCAGGTAAAATATATGCTAGTAGTTCAAGTAATCCGGCTGCAGGATGGAAAGATGTTGAACTAGTTACAGCTACTGTAACCCAAAGGTCAGGGCTAATTATTATTAACAATAATAATAATAAATAGAGTAGTGAATCCTAACAGAGAAGATGAAAAGTGAGAAGAGNTATATGCTAGTAGTTCAAGTAATCCGGCTGCAGGATGGAAAGATGTTGAACTAGTTACAGCTACTGTAACCCAAAGGTCAGGGCTAATTATTATTAACAATAATAATAATAAATAGAGTAGTGAATCCTAACAGAGAAGATGAAAAGTGAGAAGAGGCGAGATGGCAGGTGGGTGGACGTGAAGCTGAGCAGACTGGGAAGTCACGTAATCCTGACCCAGTGCAGAAGCACATAGTTTGGGGAAGACGTTGAGGGAAGTCACAAATGTGGTCTTCTACTCTTGGTTTTCAATTACAGATGTTGGATGGATTGAACAATTTTTGACTTTATAAAATGGAAGCTTAATTGAAAACCATCTGTCCAGAAGAGGAGCCTGTGTGCGTACAGGGACACTAGGAAGTACCTAGAAGAGCTCCAGTATTACGGCCAGCCTCTCGGAAAAAGCGTAAGACCACACTGGCGAGTTTCTTCCACGTGCCAAGGCTGTCACTGTAGTAGTTTTTGTTTTCACCAGTCCAGGTGGCTGGTAGACCCTCAACAGAAACGTGCATTTCCAAGCTTGGGCGGCTATACACCAACCGCCTTCCTCTTCTCCGATGTGAATGCAGCCCACTTCCAGGCCTACCATCAATGGAGAGGACTTCCTGTGCACCAAACCCACGATGACTTCTCTTTTCTCTTTTAAGTCCACCATCCAGATTGCTTGCCTGCTTTAACAAAAACTCTTCTCTTCCTAGGTGTTTCTTCTCACTCTCCAGCTGACCTGCACGTGGATGACAGGGGGGCAGAGACTGCATCTCTTAGCTCTTGGGAGTCTGTATAATGCTTTGCACACACACACCATAGTTAGCCCACTTCTGGCCTTGGTGGCTAGGTTGGTGGAAGAGGCAGTGGGCAGGGAGGGGACTCACTCTTTGGGCCCTTCTATAGTGGCAGTAAAAGAGGGACAGGGACTCCCCTGGTAGCCCAGTGGTTGAGAATCCACCTGCCAGTGCAGGGGACACAGGTTCGATCTCTAGTTCAGGAAGATCCTACAAGCCTCAGGAAACCTAAGCCCGTGCACCAGAACTATTGAAGTCTGCGAGGGGCCCTATAGACTGCGCTCTGCAACAAGAGAAGCCACTGCAACAAGAGGTCCTTACACCACAGCTAGAGAAAGCCCCTGAGCCGCAGTGAAGACCAAGTATAGCCAATAAATAAATAAATACAGAGGAACAGCACAAGAGAAGCTGCCTGGGGTTCCCTAATGTCAGTCCTGGGTTCTACATAAATGGTCATCCAATCACCAACAGCCACAGGACTGGGAAAGGTCAGTTTTCACTCCAATCCCAAAGAAAGGCAATGCCAAAGAATGTTCACACTACCGCACGATTGCACTCATCTCACATGCTAGCCAAGTAATGCTCAAAATTCTCCAAGCCAGGCTTCAACAGTATGTGAATCATGAACTTCCAGATGTTCAAGCTTGATTTAGAAAAGGCAGCAGAACCAGAGATCAAATTACCAATATCTGTTGGTAATTCAAAATGGATTACCAATNTGAGTCATGCTTGCCTCTAAGGATCAGAACAAAGGATTGCTTTTAAAATTTAACTTTTTCTCTTCAGGGGATATAGTTTCCCCTTTCCTCTCTTCTTCAGAAATATCGTATTCTCTTGGAGTCAGGGACTTGGAGGGAGGACGGGTAAGTGTCGTGTTAAGGGGTTCCCTCCTCATCCTCTTTTGTTTAGCTCACTATTAAGTCAAGTTCAAGAGATTTCAGGAACCAAGCTGGGGAGAGGCAGCCCTGAAGCCTGGTGGGGACCACAGGGAAGTCAACTGAGGGTTTTACATTTGTAATGGAAAAAGCTACCAGTTGGATAGGTCACAGGTGAGAATGAATTGCTACGTGAAGTTTGTCTTTTCCTGGGGAAGAAGAACAGGGAAAGTTTATCTCATTTTCCTAGTGGCTTCACAATGCGAGGAGGGCCTGCACCAAGACAGGTGGGACCTGTCGGGGAAACACATAGGGGAATTTTGAGTTTAGGGGAGACAAGTGGGCTTTGGGCACTGGCTCATAACCAGCTATTTATCAAGTGGATTAGTGGGGTTGCCCAGCGGTCTGCCCTGAGATGGTTCAAAGGATAGGGTGTCCTGGCTCCAGAAAGCAGAAAGGGGAAAATGAAACTCGTCTGGCTAGAATGGAAGAAGCAATGGGAGTCCAGGGAGGGACTGTTCAGGGCTGTGGCCCTGAGCTCTTAGGAACAGGGCCTGTTATTCTGCCATCTTGCTTTGAGGCCAGACAACTGCACTCTTAACAGCCCTATCTCTACCACATTCCCCAGAAGGGCCTCTTGTCCACCTGTTTCCTGGGCGACAGGACAGACCATGGGTTATGTAATCAAGGGTTAAGTTCCCTAGTAACTTCCCTTAAAGGAGCAAGAGAGGTGACCTTGTCTCAGTGTCTGGGGATACCTTGAGAGAAAACAGACCAGTGGGCAGTCTAGGCTGCATACATCCTGGGAATACAGGGCTTACTCTCTCCACCAATCTAGGGAAATCCACCTGTGTGTGTGTGAGAGTTGCTCAGTCGTGTCCGACTCTGCAACCACATGGACTGCAGCCCACCAGGCTCCTCTGTCCAAGGGAGTCTCCCGGCAAGAGCACTGGAGAGGGTTGCCATTTCCTTCTCCAAGGGAAGTCCACCTGCAGACCGGTTGTTCTGTGGGATAGTAAGAGACCAGTTGCTAAAAGCCCAGGGCAGGATGAGATCTACCTGGTAACTGATGATGCTGGGCTGAGATGCTCAATGATTTGTCTCTATACTTGTCCCCACCTACCTAGGCAGTCTGACAATTCTGTTTGGAACGCTCAGATGATCTGGCAAGGAGCAGGTTTATTATCTTGGGCCTTAGTAGCCTCAAATTGCTCATTTAGAGAGCATCAAGGGGCCCTGGGCAGTACCACATTCCCACTTAGTGTGTAGAGATCCTCTACACAGGCTGGGACTTTTGGGGTAGACGAAGACCCAGGGCCCCTGGAGGAGCTGGTCCAGGGGACCGAACTCCCCGTGTCTCCCCAGAGCAGAGAATGACTGTCCTGCTGCTGCTGCTGGGCCTCAGCCTGGGCTGCACCGGAGCAGGTAAGGACTCTCCCTTCCTCTGCTCCCCTTTGGATTGGGGGGGTTCTGTTTCGCTATTGAATTCGGATACCCCAAAGCAGTCTATCTCCCACAGCACTTTGTACTGTAGGTTTGCAGCAATTTTTTGAATTTATATTTTTTAATTGAAGTATTGTTGATTTACAACATTGTGTTAATTTCTGCTGAGCAAAGCGACTCAGTTACTCACATGTATAGTTCTTTTTTATATCCTTTTCCATTATGGTTTATCTCAGGATATTACTATAGCTGCCAGAGCTATACAGTAGAAACTTGTTCATCCGTGTAGCAAATTTAATGTAATTAAGCTGTGTAATTATTTGTGTAACAGATATTTCTTGCTGGAATGTAGGCAAAGGTGAGGACGGCCCTGTTGATAGCTGCTGTGTCCTCAGTTCCTCGCATGGTGTTTGGCACACAGCGAGTCCTCTAGATATACATGTGGCATGGATATTTAATAATGTATCCAGCACAGAACAAGCCTGACTCTTTCCTTTGACCCCCTCTTTTCTCACTCAGTCATTGGTCTTACTGAAAATCTTAATCCTGGGTAAATCGTTGGGTTTAAATATGCAAATAATTTTGGGTCACTCATGTCTCCATGCTGAGTCTATGTAAAGAGGAAATGGGATTTAGGAACTTCTCTGTTAGGATCACCTAGTCCCTGAATCAGGACTTGCAGACTCCTGTTCATGAGCTTGGTGAGCAGATGATGCCTCAGGCAGGAATCCTGCACCTTCCTCACCGGGTCTAACGGAGGCTTGGGCTCCTGCAGAGGACTCTGAGTTGCCCCCTTTCTCTGGCTCCTGCAGGTGGCTTTGTGGCACATGTGGAAAGCACCTGTCTGTTGGACGATGATGGGAATCCAAAAGAGTTCACATATTGCATCTCCTTCAACAAGGATTTGCTGACCTGCTGGGATCCCCTGCAGGCCAGTATGGTTCCTCGTGAATATGGGGTGCTGAACGGCTTGGCCCAGGACCTCTCAGAGTTCCTCAACAGGAACGATGTCCTGATCCAGCGCTTGTCCAGTGGTCTGCAGAACTGTGCCACACATACCCAGCCCTTCTGGAGCTCTCTGACCCACAGGACACGTAAGGAGAGAAGGAGCAGAGGGGTGGTGAGGAGAGGGGAGGCCGCGAAGGCTCCCTCCATTGACAGGGAGTTTGAGATGTGGGCAGAAAAGAAGCAGAAAAATGGGAGGACCTGTGATGTAGAGAGAGAAACAAGGGACTTGACAGGGGTGGGGCTGGAATGCAAACAGGGCGGTGATATTTGAGCAGGCAAGGAGCTTCTGCAGGAAGAGTAAGAATGTTTTCCTTCAATTCAGGGCATCTCAGGAGACAGATCCAAGTTCAGCCAGAGGTTGAACTGTCAGAATAACCAGAATGACTTTCCCCAAAATGCTTTTGCCTCTGTATCCCAGGTTCTGGTGTCCCGGGTCTAAGATGGGCCCAGGCATGGGACAATTTGGAAAGCCTCCCAGGGAATTCTGAAGTAAAGTGAAAGTGAAAGTCGCTCAGTCGTGTCCGACTCTTTGCCACCCCATGGACTATACAGTCCGTGGAATTCTCCAGGCCAGAACACTGGAGTGGGTAGCCTTTCCCTTCTCCTGGGGATCTTCCCAATCCTGAGTTCGAACCCAGGTCTCCCACGTTGCAGGCGGATTTTTGACCAGCTGAGTCACAAGGGAAGCAAACTCTCTCCCTAATCANTGGAATTCTCCAGGCCAGAACACTGGAGTGGGTAGCCTTTCCCTTCTCCTGGGGATCTTCCCAATCCTGAGTTCGAACCCAGGTCTCCCACGTTGCAGGCGGATTTTTGACCAGCTGAGTCACAAGGGAAGCAAACTCTCTCCCTAATCACTTGCATAGAGAATGACTTGCGATTGGTTAAAAAAAGAAAAACAAAAACCAGACTTGAAGTTCTCTGTCTTAAAAAGTATTATGTCTCAAGATAGCATTTCTCAGAATTGCCTGGGGAAGGTGCTTGTTAAAAATGCAAATCCTGGGACTTCCCTGGTGGTCCAGTGGTCAAGAATCAGTGCTTCATTGCAGGGAGCTCAGGTTCAATCCCTGGTCAGGGCACTAGGATCCCGAAAGCTGTGTGGCACAGCATAAAACAAAAACAGGAATAAATTTAAAATAAAAACATAAAAATAAAAATGCAAGTCCTTGAGAGCTACTGTAGACCCATTGAATAAAAATATCCAGGGATGCAGGCTGGGGAATCTGCATTTTAACACAATATCTTGGATTTTTATTGAGGATTTTATTTGAAAGACACCCGAGCAAGCTGAAGGGTCACCTAGAAAAATAAATTACTAACAGATGGCAATATGAACGATCTGATGAACTGGGTCCACCCTCATCCAAATTTAAAAGTTAGTCCTGAATTAGTCTTGCTTCCTTAAACTATTCAGGCTTCCCAGATGGCACTGTGGTAAAGAATCTGCCTGCCAGTACAGGAGACTCAGGAGATAGGAGTTCAGTCCCTGGATCAGGAAGATCCCCTGGCGTAGGAAACGGCAACCCACTCCAGTATTCTTGGCCTGGGAAATCCCATGGACAGAGGAAACTGGCAGGCTCCAGTCCATGAGCTCGCAGAGTCAGACACGACTGAGTGCGCACACATGCCTTAAACTCTTCAAGGAAAAAAAATACTTTCTTTACCGAGTTAGTCTGTTCAATGAGATTTGAGGACAAGGGTGTTTTCCTACTTTTGCTCACCCCCACCTGTAAGTCTGGATGACAGTTTGCTTTTAAGTGCTTGCAATGAAGACAGTGCCTTCTGAAACAGCTTGCAGTTCAGCCCCAGCTTCTACTTGCTGTGATCAAACAGGATTTTGGAGGAACAAGAAAGGAAGGAGCAGGGATGGAGTGGGAGACAGGAAAGAGTGCAGAGGAATATATTCCAGCTTCTCATTTTCAGAGGGATGTGTGCAGGCCTAGGGTGAGGGCGAGGAGGATGGGTGGGCAAAATCCAAGAAGCGTTGAAGTAGGAGAGAAACCAGGTTGGAGGAAGAGCCAGGGTGGTGCCCTCCTTCGTGACTGTTTTTTCCTCCTGTGCAGGCCCACCAACCGTGCAGGTAGCCAGAACCACTCCTTTTAACACGAGGGAGTCTGTGATGCTGGCCTGCTACGTGTGGGGCTTCTACCCAGCGGACGTGGCCATCACGTGGAGGAGGAATGGGCAGGAGGTCCTCCCACACGGCAGGGCCCAGAGGATCGTCCAGCCCAATGGAGACTGGACGTACCAGACCGTCTCCCATCTGGCCACAACCCCCTCTTTTGGGGACACCTACACCTGTGTGGTCGAGCACACTGGGGCTCCTGAACTCATCCTTCAGGACTGGAGTAAGTGTGCAGCGGGCGGGAGGAATTAGCGTTAAAGCAGAGAGCTACTGGAATTCCCTGGCAGTCCAGTGGCTAAGATTCTTCGCTTCCACTTGCAGGGGGGCCAGGTTTGATCCCTGGTCAGGGAATTGAGACCCACAGGTGCTGCTCTAGCGTGGCCAACAACAACAACAAAAAGCGGAGAGCTGCTGCAAGTGGGTGGTTGTAAAAAGAACACCAGTACTTTGGCAGAGGGAAGAAGCTGTAGAGAGGTTCACGGTACAGGGAAGAGGGAGATGCTGAAAATGAGTGAGTCTGGAGGAACTCGTGGAGCGTGCTTGACCAGAGATGGGGCCAGGGGATACTGGGGCAGAGAGAGTTAATCATCCTTGCCGTTGCTATGGTGCTGTGGTTGGTGTTCTACGCTTGCTGGAAGGTGGGAGGGGAGCCTGATTGTCCTGAGAAGAGGATGTCGATTTGGTAACCATATTTTCAGAGCCTACATTGTGATGCCGTATTCTAGGATCTTCATATTTCCACTGTTCTGTTGTCAGGTCAGGGATGGGAACTGGAGAAATAAAAATCGCAGGAGAATGAGGAGCCTCTTGGTGTCAGAGAGGGGAAGCCAAGGCTGACAGTTGCTTTGATGTGCACGTTTGGGGACTACCGCGTCAAGCCAATCATCCCTGTTTGAACCCCAGGACTGGAAGTAGTAAAAGGAAAGGAATTTGGGAGGGGGACAGAATTCAGACTAGGACCAGTTCCAGGATGTGGGGGCTGTGGAGGTGGGGCAGAGACAGGTTCTGGAAGGACCCATGGCCAATCTGAAACTGGACAGGTAGAGACACCTAAGCCCTCAGATAGCAACTGCAGAAAGGAAAGGTGGAAAGACAATTCAATGGGAAAACGCTCGAATAAAGCAGTCAAGGGCGCGAGTATTGTCACCACAGGCAAGTGAAGAGAGGAGTGGGGGGCCCTGCATTCTCCGGTCAGGATGCCTGTGGGGTGAAGAAAGCAACAGGAAGCCTGGAGGGCCCCCACAGTCTCAGAGAGCATCTGGAAGCCGGGGTACAAACCTGAAGAGAAGGGTTCCTCAGGGACCGACAGGAACAGAGACCCACGGGATGGGGGTTTTGAGGAAAGGCCACTTGCTTGGGCCTGGNGGCCCTGCATTCTCCGGTCAGGATGCCTGTGGGGTGAAGAAAGCAACAGGAAGCCTGGAGGGCCCCCACAGTCTCAGAGAGCATCTGGAAGCCGGGGTACAAACCTGAAGAGAAGGGTTCCTCAGGGACCGACAGGAACAGAGACCCACGGGATGGGGGTTTTGAGGAAAGGCCACTTGCTTGGGCCTGGACTGGTGTGAGCCCTGGGCCCTGGATGAGCACCTCTGAACCTCTGGGCGGAGGTTGCAGTCAGCAAGGGTGCTCTGGGGACCAGCTCTGGGAACCGGTTGCAGTTCAGTTCCTGTTTCCACAGCTCCTGGGCTGTCGCCTGCGCAGACGGTGAAGGTTTCCTTGTCTCTGATAACGCTGGTCCTGGGCTTCATCATCTTCGTTTTTGGTCTGCACAGTTGGCGGAGAGCTGCCTCCTCCGGTGAGTGAGCCTCCTGAAACATCAGTCCCAACCTCTGCTCACTTTGTGTTTGTGACTGGCTCTCCCGTGGCGTCCCCCATTGCCATGGAGGAGACTTTCATCCACCGAGAGATGGGGATCGACATCTACACACTACTATAGATAAAATAGATCACTAATAGGAACCTGCTGTATAACACCAAAAACCCCTCAGTACTCTGCAGTGGCCTAGATGGGAAGAGAATCGAAGATGAGAGTGGGTATAGGTATATGTATGCACTTTGCTGTACACTTGAAACTAATACAACAGCGTAAATCAACTATCATAAAAATTAAAAAAGACAAGACAAGACTGTCCTCAACTCAAATATTTTCTTCTCCTAGGCTACATTTTCCTCCCGGGGTCCACTTATCCAGAAGGTAATGTCTCTGTTGGTCTGTGTGCCTCCTGGTCCCTTGGAGAGGGAGACAGAGGGCGTTATCTCTGGTGCTGACGGCGGGGGCGGTGGGCGTCCACTGGGATCAGGCTAAGTGTGATTGAAGCTGCTGCTGTTGGGCTCAGGAGCAGAAAGCAGGAGCACCGGCCCTCTCTGCTTCCGCCCGACCATGTGTCTGAAAGTGGCTCCTCAGTGCTTGGTGATCTAGAATTTTCCACATCACTGTGTTAAGGGCTCTGGCATGGATGGTTATAGGGACAAACGATGGGGTCAAGTTGGTTTGAAGCATTATTATCTCCTTTTCATTTCTTCTGCAGGTCATCACAATTGATAGAGGCAGAACCCTACAGCTTTCCTTCTACGTGAGAAGGAGGTCTGAACTCTTGGGGATGCTGCTGGGGCCCTCCAGCTCCTCCAGCCCTCCACATCTTCTTGGACCCTATGGTTTCTCTATTTAATTCTTTGAATTTCCCAGTCTTCCCTATGTGAGGGCTTTCCTGGTGGCTCAGCTGGTAAAGAATCTGCCTGCAATGCGAGAGACCCGGGTGTGATCCCTGGGTTGGGAAGATCCCNCAGCCCTCCACATCTTCTTGGACCCTATGGTTTCTCTATTTAATTCTTTGAATTTCCCAGTCTTCCCTATGTGAGGGCTTTCCTGGTGGCTCAGCTGGTAAAGAATCTGCCTGCAATGCGAGAGACCCGGGTGTGATCCCTGGGTTGGGAAGATCCCCTGGAGAATGGAAAGGCTACCCACTACAGTATTCTGGCCTGGAGAATTCCATAGACTGTAAAGTCCATGGGGTCACAAAGAGTTGGACATGACTGAGCGACTTTCACTTCACTTCACTTCACTTCCCTATGTGAACCTTAGCAACTTGGGGAAACTCATTCCTGGTAAAAAAATATTCTGTAATCAAGGTGCTGTCCATAGGCAGACCCCAGGGCTAAATATCTGGGGTGAATATCATCTGGGGAGGAATATCATCTTGGGGACCCCCCTGTGTCACAGAGGGCGTGAGTCACTGTTGATTGTCTCTGAGGAATAAACTGGTGAAATCCTGTTTTTTTCCATGCTTTTTCTTGCAGTCCTGGGGAGGAACAGCGGGCAGTCGGGCTGGGCTTGATTTGCTCCTCCTGGAGCAGACGAGTCAGTGTTTCCTCCCATTTTCCCATCTGGACATGACGGAACTGGGGGCTGTTTTCTGCTGGATAATTCATAAGAAGACTTTAAACTTTGGTGGGAAGGAGTCACAGAGTCAGAGATAGTAGGAGGTTAACAGTTTTCTGAACTCACAAGGGATCTTAATGAGGCTTAAATGAGTTCATACTTGTAATTGGCCAAGAATAGTACCTGGCACCCAGCCAGCCCGCCGCCGTGAAGTTAGCTGTTAGCGGTCACTCTACTTTCCGGGCCAGGCTTCCTAGAGGAGCTTTACTTGCTCTGTTTCAATTGATATTCATCACAACTCTGACACAGACCCTCAGGCAGGGTTCGAGGGGCAGAGCTCAACTTCAGATCTGAATTCTGGGCCGTTACTCCTTCCACAACCAGCATGGGAAAGGGACCACAGCTCGAGTGCTGGTCACGACGTAGGCAGTGGGCTAGGTGCTTCATGCTGCATCTCACTCACGCTCCACAGTCACCCGGTAAGGGGGAAGTGGTCTGCCTCCAAGTCCCAAGATGAAAGTGAGGTTCAGAGAGGTTGAATAGCTTGCCCAAGATCGAACACCAAACTCTCTACAGGATGTCGGTCTGCCTGAGCTGGAAGTAACTAGGCTGCTGTATTCTGAGGACTTTCCTGCTGGTGCACACACCATTCTTCAGAGCCCCCCTTCCATTCCCTCCACCTGGAGCCCATGGGGCACCCACCGTTTGGGACTGGATTTCACACAGGGCAAGAGAGGTGCTTTAAAGAAGGCTGAGCGCCGAAGAATTGATGCTTTTGAACTGTGGTGTTGGAGAAGACTCTTGAGAGTCCAAACTGCAAGGAGATCCAATCAGTCCATCCTAAAGGAGATCAGTGCTGGGTGTTCACTGGAGGAACTGATGTTGAAGCTGAAACTCCAATACTTTGGTCACCTGATGCGAAGAGCTGGTGCTGGGAAAGACTGAGGGCAGGAGGAGAGGGGGACAACAGAGGATGAGATGGTTGGATGGCATCACCAACTCAACGGACATGGGTTTGGGTGGACTCTGGGAGTTGGTGATGGACAGGGAAGCCTGGCGTGCTGCAGTCCATAGGGTCACAAAGACATGACGGAGTGACTGAACTGAACTGGACTGGAGAGGTGCTGATCACTCCCAGTGAAGGGTGACACCTGCTGGACCCAGGTGGCATTGTCTTTGGAATGAGAGTTGGATTCTAGAAAGAAACCAGAAATGAAAACACACACTGGAGGAGTTTAGCCTAACAGAAATTTGTGGACAGAGAACAAGTGGTTAAGAACGCATGTCTGCCAAAAAAGAAAAAAAAGAATACATGTCTGTGTGTGGGTGTCTATGTAGGAACATGGTAAGCAGAATCTGATGAGCTGCGGGAAGGGGTCAGAAGGCAGTCTGTGGAATCTTCCTGCCTTTCTCCATGGTGGTCTGTGTGGGTGCCTGGTGGGTGGGGTTGGGTCCCTTCCTCCCTGCATGGTTTCTATCCTGATGGGGGGCTGGAGAACAGTGAGGATAGCACTGATCATACATCCTTCATATCCAAGGCAGGTGCTCAGGCATTAAAAAAAAAAAAGAAAACAATTCCATTTGCAGCAACATGGATGGGCCTAGAGATTATTTTACTAAGTGAAGTAAGTCAGAAAGAGCAAGACAAATACCATGTGATATCACTTATATGTGGAATCTAAAATAAGATATAAATGAACTTATCTACGAAACAGACTCACAGATACAGAGAATGGATGGATGGTTGCCAAGAGGTGGGCTAGGGAGAGGGACGGTTTGGGAGTTTGGGGTTGGCAGATACAAATTATTGCATATAGAATGGATAAACAACAAGGTCCTACTCTAGAGCCCAGGGAGCTATAGTCAGTATCCTGTGATAAATCATAATGGAAAAGAATGTAGGAAAGGACACATGTATATAAACTCGGGGGTTGGTGACGGACAGGGAGGCCTGGCGTGCTGCAGTCTCCATGGGGCTGCAAAGAGGCGGACACAATTGAGCGACCGCACTGAAATGATACGTGTGTGAGTGTGTGTGTGTAACTGAATCACTTTGCTGTACAGAAGAAATTAACACAACATTGTCAATCAGCTATGATTCAACTGAAAAAAAAAAGTAGGTGCTCAGGGTTTGTCTAATCAGTGAATTGATTTCCGCTTCGTCCATGCTTTCCCCAGAAAGATCCCTGTGATCACCGCACCTCCTCTGGAAGGATTTTCACCAGAAAGTCAATGGAACGGTAAAATGCTCCTGAGTTCAAAATGGCTCTTCTCTGAGCTGGGCCGTGTAAGGTAAGAAGCAGTAGGGTGTTCTGTGCTGTGATTGGTGGGTGTAGGCTCAGGAACAAATCCCTACAAGTTTTATCAGTTTTACGTTTCATTGAAAAAAGGTTTTTATAGGGACTTCCCTGGCAGTGCAGTGGTTAAGACCCCAGGCTTCCACTTCAGGGGGCTTGGGTTCGATCCCTGGACAGGGAACTAAGATCCCAAATGCTGTGCAGTGCAGCCAAAAAAAAAAAAAGGAAACAGTTTTTATGTAACATTTAATTAATTAGCCTGTATATCATGTAAATAATCTATCACCTGTACTGACCTCTGAGCTTTCTTTAAGAACTTGCCATAGCCTTTCATTTTCACTTTTCCATTCACTGTTCTTGCTTTCGTTTGCTTGACAAAGCTAATTCCTTTTGAAATTCTAGTCTAGTCTGGAGTGGGGCTTTGGTCTATGCTTGGCCATTTATGAAGGAGACAGTGTACATTCGGAGGGTGTGGGTGTGGTCTCAGCTGTGGAAATCAAAGGGGCAGGACCCCAGGGGAAGGAAGGGGAGAGGCAGCTAATGAATGGACCTCCAGTCCCCCTCTGGAGATCCCAGGCAAGCTTGCTCTGCCCTAAACTTACTGGGTTTTGTTTTATAGGGAAGGCTGTCCCCTTTCAGATGGGGAGCTGAAAAAAAAAATACCACGTAGATCTCCTGGGATCCAGGAAGCCAGGTTACAAGTGGAGAGAAAGGAGGATGTGTGTGCTACACAGGCAAGCGAGTGGAGCCCGGAAAGAAAGCAGGATGATGGGTCACCTCCAGGACTGTGTGAGGAGAGCAAAATGCTACATACAGCAAAGTGCCAGAAAGGGGTGTGTGCGTGCCTGTGTGTGGGCGTGCCTGTGTGTGTGTGAGAGAGAGAGAGCTGGGCTTTTGCATTATATCTAATACAAGTGGCACAACAATTGGTTCTCTCCCTTCAATGTCTTCTTTGTTTTAAAAACTGAACTGGACGCTGGGAATTGGCTTTGAAGGTCATCTAGTCCAACTCTCAGAGCATAGTGGACATGCGTCTGTGTCCATGAGGGCAGATACCAACGCTTTAGTCAAAGGTGTTGACCCCAAGTTTGAGGCTCTTTGGGCCCTTGAAGATGATGAAATAAAACCAGATGCACCCCCCAGCTGAAAAGAACACAACATTGTAAGCCAACTATGCGCTAATAAAAATAAAAAAATGTAGAAGAAAAAAACGAAGGGAGCACCAAGGATTTCCGGCAACCCCAGAAGCCAGGAGAGAGGCAGGGAACAGATTTCCCCTTAGAGTCTCCAAGGAGGACCAGTCCTCTCGGCAGCTTGATCTTGGACTTCTGGGCTTCTTAGCAGTGAGAGAATCAATTTCTGCTCCCCCCCCCCTTTGTAAAGCGTCAAGTGCACCCCAGGAGGCTGTCTCCTCAGGGCCCCACATTCCAGGTTCTTTGCTTCCTTAGTGCACGTTCATGGGAAAGGAGCAGACAGGGATTGGTAGCTAATCCCACTGTTCTTTTAGGAAAAATAATGTAGGGAAATTATTTTTAGATCATCTTCTCAAGTAANCCCCCCCCCCTTTGTAAAGCGTCAAGTGCACCCCAGGAGGCTGTCTCCTCAGGGCCCCACATTCCAGGTTCTTTGCTTCCTTAGTGCACGTTCATGGGAAAGGAGCAGACAGGGATTGGTAGCTAATCCCACTGTTCTTTTAGGAAAAATAATGTAGGGAAATTATTTTTAGATCATCTTCTCAAGTAATTCTGTTTCCAAAGTAAAATCAAATGAATCAGATGACAAATGAGGGTGGAGTGGAACCTTGGTCGTGGTTGGAGTGCCTGCTATTCCCAAGAGTCCTCAAACTGCCCTGGAGCAGGGCCTGGGGGATTCCTCCTGGGTGTTGAAACCAAGCAGTGCCTGTGGGGCTTCCAGGTATGGAGGCCCTTCTTGTCTCCTGTTTCTTGTAGGCAGACTCCAGCTTCCACAACCTACCCTGAGTTCCACTTCCAACAGCTGCTCATCACGGGAGGGGCAGCCAAGGAACCACCCGAGGCAAGATTAAAGGGACCTGAGGAGGTTAAGTCCTTATGATTATAAGGTGGAAGTGAGAAATAGATTTAAGGGCCTAGATCTGATAGATAGAGTGCCTGATGAACTATGGAATGAGGCTCATGACATTGTACAGGAGACAGGGATCAAGACCATCCCCATGGAAAAGAAATGCAAAAAAGCAAAATGGCTGTCTGGGGAGGCCTTACAAATAGCNTGGTGTGCTGCAATTCATGGGGTCGCAAAGAGTCGGACACGACTGAGGGACTGAACTGAACTGAACTGACTGACAGGCCAAGCTTTCAGCCACAGAGCTTCCAGCCACCTCTTGGCCAGACTGGCCCTGGGGTCCTGCAGCAAAAGGCCCCAAATTCAGAGTCTACTCCTAGACTGGGACTCACTGACTCTCCTGACCCTGTCTCTCCCTCTTTTCCATTGCACACGACGCTTCTAAGTGTCCCTGGCCAGACTGCATTGGGGCAGGGAATGAAGACGTAAATGACTTTCATTATCACTTTCAAATGTCACTTATTTCAGGGCGGCAACTAAGATAGTTCAAGGAGAGTCTGTTTACAACGAAGCGGGCGGAGGACAGGACAGTAACAGCAGCTGAGCCAGTCCACCCCCGCCTGCAATCGCAATGGGAGGGGCTGTCAGGACCCAGAGGAGGCCGAATCCCGCAGCGTCCCTGCCTTGCCGGCAGATGCCCTTCAGCCCAGGGACACAGCTGGCCTAAGGTGACCTTGCAGGGTGAGAGACAAGGGAATAAAAACCCTGACCTCACTGTCTTCCCTCCCTCTCTGGGTGAGGCTGAAAGCAAGAGAAGGCCAGTGAGCAGGAATCCTGTGATGTCATACAGACGCCTAGGTGGAGAATACAGAGGGCGGGGCCAGAAGGCAGAGGGAGGAGATCAGCACAGTTTACAAAGTGAAGGAAAGAAGCCAAGGTCGGGGCGTGTGGGTGTGTGTGTAGGGGAGATGCAAAGCGTGGGTTTCTCTGGCCTTGGACAAGACCTCAGTAGCAAGAAGACCAGGTTTGTACTTTCCTGCTGGGAGACGGTGGAACACTCCCTTCTCCGCCCCTTCCCCCGCAAGGTTTTGTAACTCTTTCTGAGTCTTCCTTTTTCTCCTTCTTAGTTCACAGTTAGTTTATTGAGTTCTCAGAATGAAAGTAGAATTTTGATTGAGATTATACAGAATATATACAGCAACGTGGGGAGAACTGATTTCCTTTTCCTATCAAGTCATCCCACGAAAAAGCAGAGGGTGTGTCCTCATTAATTCAAATGACTTATTTGCTCTTAGTTGCTTTTTCGCTGCACCATGCAGCTTGTAGGATCTTAGTTTCCCAACCAGGGATTGAACCTGGGCCTTGGCAGTAAAAGCCCAGATGCCTAAGCATTAGGCCACCATGGAACTTATATGTTTTTACATTTTCATAGTGACCAGGGTATGGCTGATTAACTCTTGGACATTTTAGAGATTTTGTTGTGATTGGGATTGGTGTCTTACTGTAATTTTACTTTCAAGTCAGTTATTTCTGGTACAGAGAAATATAGCCAATTTTTAAAAATTATGGTAAACATTTATTGTAAAATTTATTGACCATTTTAACCATTTTAAAGTATACGTTTCAGTATTAGGCATGTTCGCTTGTTGCATATTTGTGTAGCAAATTGCTCAAATGTCTTCATCTTGCAAAACTGAACTTTTGTACCCATTAAACACCAATTCCGGAGAAGGCAATGGCACCCAACTCCAGTACTCTTGCCTGGAAAATCCCATGGATGGAGGAGCCTGGTGGGCTGCAGTCCATGGGGTCGCTGAGAGTTGGACACGACTCAGTGACTTCACTTTCACTTTTCACTTTCATGCATTGGAGAAGGAAACAGCAACCCACTCCAGTGTTCTTGCCTGGAGAATCCCAGGGGTGGTGGAGCCTGGTGAGCTGCCGTCTATGGGATCGCACAGAGTCGGACACGACTGAAGTGACTTAGCAGTAGCAGTAGCAAACACCAATTCTCCATGTCCCTCTCTCCCCAGCCCCTGGTGACCACTGTGCTTCTTTATGTTTTACTGAATTTGACTGCTTTAGATACCTCATGTCAACTTAAAAAAATGCACAATGTGAAAGTTGCAAGCTGAGTTTTATTGGGGGCAAAATGAGGACTGTAGCCTGAGAGACAGCGCCTCAGATAGCTCTGAGAAACTGCTCCAAAGGGGTGGGGGCGGGGGGCAGGTGGGGAGGACAGTACATATGTGTGATTTTTGATGAAAGGAGAGTGCTTGGAATCAAGCACATGTTTTTGCAGAAGGTTTCTGCTAGTCACAGGGAACAGTCATCACCATGAAGGATTTTAGTGCTTTTCTAGATATGGAGAGATACAAGAATTGGACTCATAAAACCAGCTCCTGAAAATATCTATTAACTGTCTGAAGACCTGTCCTGCCAGTTTTTCCCTAAGCACAGAATGCCTCCTTTCTGGTCTCCACCCTGGACTCCTTTCGGGGTGTTGAAAATCAGCAGCTGCAGCAGCAGATGTTGTAATCCTTTCAGAGGTAGATGGCAAGTGCCAATTTGTGGTTGACACCCATATAAGTCATACAGTATTTGTCTTTTTGTGGCTGACATTTTACTTGGCACAATGTTCTTAAAATTCACCCATGTTGTCACATATGATAAGATTTCTTGCCTTTTTGAAAGCTGAGTAATATTCCATTGTATGTATTTACCACATACTACTGCAAGGAGATCCAACCAGTCCATTCTAAAGGAGATCAGCCCTGGGATTTCTTTGGAAGGAATGATGCTAAAGCTGAAGCTCCAGTACTTTGGCCACCTCATGTGAAGAGTTGACTCACTGGAAAAGACTCTGATGCTGGGAAAGATTGAGGGTGGAAGGAGAAGGGGACGACCGAGGATGAGATGGCTGGATGGCATCACTGACTCGATGGGCGTGAGTCTGAGTGAACTCCAGGAGTTGGTGATCGACAGGGAGGCCTGGTGTGCTGCGATTCATGGGGTCGCAAAGAGTCGGACACGACTGAGCGACTGAACTGAACTGAACTGTTTATCCATTCATCCACTGATGGATATTTGTGTCGCTTCTACCTCTTGACAACTGTATACAGTGCTGGTATGAACATGAGTGTGCAAATATCTATCCTTTTCTTTTTAATCGTAGGTATCCAAATGGTTGGAGAAGGAAATGGCTACCCACTCCAATATTCTTGCCTGGAAAATTCCTTGGACAGAGGAACCTGGCGGGCTACAGTCCATGGGGTTGCAAAGAGTCAGCCACGACTGAGCACATCAACACATCCCAGCTGTATTTCATTGTGGTTTTGATTTACACATCTCTAATGAGGAGTAATGTAGAATGTCTTTAGATAGGCTTGTCGGCCATATCTATAGAGATGTGTCTGTAGAAGTCTTTTGCCAATTTTTCAGTTGTTTTTTGCATGGTCTTATTTGTTGTTGTTAAGTTACAGGAATTTTTTAAAAATTAATTTATCTTATTTGGAGGCTAATTACTTTACAATACTGTAGTGGTTTTTAGATTCTGGATATTGCTGAAGCCATGAGTGGGGCTGAGTTCCATAAGGCTTGGCTTGTCTCCAGTGCTGCCCTGGCTGCTGAGCTGAACTCCTTTTATTTTTGATACTTGGACATTCCTGCCCTGTTCAGCTCCACAGCTCCCAGCTAGTAAGTTTCTGCTCCTTGGTGGGAATTCTGACTATTCAAATAAACCAGACACCCCACATGTATCATGTAAGTTAAAAAAAAATAAGGAGACGTCAATGGCACCCCACTCCAGTACTCTTGCCTGGAAAATCTCATGGACGGAGGAGCCTGATAGGCTGCAGTCCATGGGGTCGCTAAGAGTTGGGAACAACTGAGCGACTTCACTTTTGCTTTTCACTTTCATGCAATGGAGAAGGAAATGGCACCCCACTCCAGTACTCTTGCCTGGAGAATCCCGTGGATGGAGGAGCCTGGTAGGCTGCAGTCCATGGGATCGCTAAGAGTTGGGAACAACTGAGCGACTAACCTTTCGCTTTTCACTTTCATGCATTGGAGAAGGAAATGGCAACCTACTCCAGTGTCCTTGCCTGGAGAATCCCAGGGACAGAGGAGCCTGGTGGGCTGTTGTCTATGGGGTCACACAGAGTCTGACATGATTGAAGCGACTTAGCAACAGTAGATATTAATCCTTTATCAGATATATGATTTGCAAATGTTACTTCTAGCCTACCAGTTTGGTATACTGAAGCTTCCCAGGTGGCACAGGTGGTAAAAACCTGCCTGCCAATGCAGGAGATATAAGAGACTCGGGTTCTGTCCCTGGGTGGGAAAGATCCCCTGGAGGAAGGCATGGCAACCCACTCCAGTATTCTTGTCTGGAGAATCCTATGGACAGAAGAGGAGCCTGGCGGGCTACAGTCCATAGGGTTGCAAAGAGTCAGACACACCTGCATCAACTTAGCATGCACGCATGTGGCTATATTGGCATCAGTTCAGTTCAGCCCCTCAGTCGTGTCCAGTTCTTTGCGACCCCATGGACTACAGCACGCCAGGCCTCCCCGTCAATCAACAACTCTCAGAGTTTACTCAAACTCATGTCCATTGAGTTGGTGATGCCATCCAACCATCCAACCTGTCGTCCCCTTCTCCTCCTGCCTTCAATCTTTCCCAGCATCAGGGTCTTTTCTAGTGAGTCAGTTCTTCACATCAGGTGGCCAAAGTATTGGAATTTCAGCTTTTGCATCAGTCCTTCCAGGATTCATTTCTTTTAGGACAGACTGGTTTGATCTCCTTGCAGTTCAAGGGACTCTCAAAAATCTTCTCCAACACCACAGTTCAAAAGCATCGATTCTTTGGCGCTCAGCTTTCTTTCTAGTCCAACTCTCACATCCATACATGACTGCTGGAAAAACCATAGCTTTGACTGGAGGGACCTTTGTTGACATGCCTCCATACCTCAGGATATTGCATGTTTGGTTCCAGACCACTGCAATAAAGACAATATCACAATTAAGGAAGTCACAATTTTTTTTTGTTTCTAGTGCATATAAATTCATATTTACACTATACCATAGTCTATCACATGTGCAAAAACATTATGTCTAACAAAACAATGTATGTATCTTAATTTAAAAATAATGCTGCTGATAGATATGCTTGATGCAAGATTGTCACAAACCTTGAATCTGTTTTAAAAATACAAAATCTGAAAAATGCAATGCAGTGAAGAGCAACAAAATGAGGTATGACTGTATTTGAACTGAGTTTCTTGTAGTTAACATATCTTTGGTACACCTTTTAAAAGTCAACTCTTCCAATCTCTTTTAATTGATGTATTTAGACTGTTTACATTTAACGTAATTATTGATATGTACATTTACTTGAGCTGCCATAACAAAATACCACCGAATGGGTGGCTAAACCAACAGACATTAAATTTCTCAATTCTGATCTCAGACTGCCAGAATGACTGGCTTCTGGTAAGAACTCTCTCCCTGGCTTGCAGATGGTGCCTTCTTGTATCTTTCCATGGATGGTGTGGCCAGTCCTCTGATCTTGGCCTTCTAGATGGTTTGCCTTCTTATCTCTACCTTTCTGAGTCTTACGTTTGTCTTATATATGATGCCTGGGGCTTTTGGCTGTACTTAGCGAGAAGAGTAGGAAATACATGTCTATTTCTGCCTCCCAGAAACAGAACTCCTTTCTGAAGGTTTTTGAGTACAACTTTCACTAAATTAAGTAGGTTTCCTTTTATTTCTAGTTTTCTGAGTTTAAAAAAAAAATCATAAATAGATGTTGAAATGAAAAAAATAATTTCCCAGGATTGATTTATTTCATTATATATATATTTCCCCTCTTAATCTCCAAACATAATGAATTATATTGAGAGATTTTTGATGTGAACCATTTTTGCTTTCTTGTAATAAACCCTGTTTGATCATCCTATGCTGCTGCTGCTGCTGCTAAGTCGCTTCAGTCGTGTCCGACTCTGTGCGACCCCAGAGACGGCAGCCCACCAGGCTCCTCTGTCCATGGGATTTCCTAGGCAAGAGTACTGGCGTGAGGCGCCATTGCCTTCTCCTATAATTACATATTAATGTTGGTTTTATTTAGATAATATTTTACTTAGGGTCTATATTTACTTTTATAAAGCATGGACATAAAATTTGTTTTTCTTTTATTTCTTTATTTATTTCTGCAGTAAAAATTCCTTTATACAATGTGCTGAGCAGATTTTGTTCTTCTGTTTTCTGGAACAAGGTACATATGTATCTTTTCAAACACCCAGCTTTTGTTTTCATTAATTACTTTATTGCTTTCTGTTCTCTATTTCACTAACCTCTAGCCTTATCTCTATCATTTCCTTCCTTCTTTGGGTTTGTTCTATTCATCTTAGAAAACCATTTATTTGTTTTT
This sequence comes from Neotragus moschatus, assembly GCA_006410615.1. Taxonomy (NCBI): domain Eukaryota; kingdom Metazoa; phylum Chordata; class Mammalia; order Artiodactyla; family Bovidae; genus Neotragus; species Neotragus moschatus. Next base: position 93,831 of record SJYA01002763.1, read on the forward strand.
GGCCACACTGAGTCTCACTGCTGCCTGCAGGCTTTCTCTAATTGCAGCAAGCAGAGGCTATTCTGCTTCGGTGCTTGGGCTTCTCTTCCGTTGTCGCAGAGCGTGGGCTCTAGGGCTCGAGGGCCCGGTAGTTGGGGCTCACAGGCTTAGTTTTTCTGCAGCATGTGGAATCTCCCCACACCAGGGATTGAAACCATGCCCCCTCCATTAGCAGGCAGAATTCCTAACCACTGGACCACCAGGGAAGCTCCATCTTAACTTTTGAGTTGAATGGTTAGCTCATTTTATTCACATTTTTTTATTCCTGATAAGTATAGTTAAAGGTTAAAAAGTTCCTTTAAGTTCTGCTTTATTTATATCTAACACATTTTGACATGTACTGATTTAATTTCTATTCAGTTTGAATTAGTCTTGATAATTTTAACTTGAAAGTTATTTATGAAATGTGTAAACATTTTATTTTGAAGTAATTGCAAACTTACAGAAAAGTTATAAGAATAGTACAAAGATTCCTATGTACACTTCATCCTGATTCAAGTTTTTAACATTTTTCCATATATATATTTTTTTCTGTTTCTGTCCCTTTCTCTAAGATTTTTTCCTAATATTTTAGAGTAAGTTGAAACAGATGCTCCTTTACTACTAAATATTTCACTGTATTTTCTAACAGCAAGGATATTCTTTTATATAAATACAGAAGAAGAATAATATCTAAGATATTTTAATTTTGTTGTAATACTATTATTTAATCCAGAATGCATATTCAAGTTTCACTAATTTTCCCAATAAAGATCCTCAAAGTCTCCCATCCCCAACCTTCTGCCCTGCAATCCAGAATCATGCATTTCAGTAAGTTGTATTATCTCTTTTTTATTTTTAATTAATTAATTAATTTGGCTACACATCTTTGGGGAATGTTAGGTCCCCAGCCATAGATTGAACCTACACCTCCCAACCCCCCACATTGAAAGTATGGAGTCCTAACCTCTGGACTGCCAGGAAATTCTCAAGTTGTCTTATTTCTTTAGTCATTTATAATCTGGAAGAGTTCTTCAGTTTCTTATTTATTGAGATCCAAATAACTTGATCTTCTGCTATTTAAGATCTTTTTATTTTCTAACTTCCATATTTTGACAGGGGTTTGTTAAAATCTCCAACTGCAATTTAAAAAGACCCACAGTTTCTAATTTAGTTTTTTTAGTGCTTGCTTTATAAATTGTGAGGCTGAATTTTTAATTTTATGTATATATTTATGATACTCTTCTGGGTCTATTGTTTCTTTTTAATTATATAAGCACATTTTGTTTTTTCCTTTATGCAGTTTTATTAAAACTTGAATTCTATTTTGCTGTGTAATTATTACCCAGTTTTTTTGGGGGGCCATATTTGCCACCTGGTTAATCTTTCTCCTCCTTTTAATTTCAACCTTTATGTGTGTCTTCTTGCTCTAGGAGTATTTGTGTGTGAATAACCCATAGTTTGGTCTTTTTACTTCCTCCGTTATGAGAGGATCTGTCTTTTTAGTTTGTGACTGCTGACATACTAAGGCTTATTTTCATCTCACGCTTTATATTTACTCTACATTGTTTCTTCCCTTTTTCTTTTTTTTGCTTTCAATTTGATAGACTGATTTTTTTTTTTCTGCTGGATTAAAAAATATACATACTGATTCTGTTCTTTTGTGGTTGCCTTTAAGACATACACTTGTGTTTTCTTACCTTTATTCTTTCCTTTTTTTATTCTTAAAGTATTTATTACTATATTGGATATACTTACTCAACTTTATTTTTAATCTTGAAAATTTTATGAAGTGCAGCATATATGCATGCATGCGTATATTTCTTGTTCCTTAAGTTAAATGACTATCATTTTCACAAAATGTGTTCCAGATCTGTTTGTAAGGTTTTCTTTTTCTTATTTTTTCTTTTTTTAAAAAACAATATGAATTATATTTAGTCTTTATGAAAATTAATTTCTTGATGCAAAGGTAACACATTGGAATTTTATATATGTATCATATATATAAATAAAATATAACAATAAATATTTTATATTTTTAAATTTTTACCATTTTAACCAGTTTTAAGTGTTTAGTAGTGTTTAGTGTTTAAGTAGCTTCATGTTGCTGTGCAACCATAGTTTTCCTTAAATGGAACTTANAGTGAAAGTGAAGTTGCTCAGCCGTGTCTGACTTAGCAACCCCATGGACTGCAGCCTATCAAGCTCCTCCATCCATGGGGTTTTCCAGGCAAGAGTACTGGAGTGGGTTGCCATTGCCTTCTCCGGATGACCAACCTAGACAGCATATTAAAAAGTAGAGACATTACTTTACCAACAAAGGTCCGTTTAGTCAAAGCTATGGGTTTTTTCAGTAGTCATGTATGGATGTGAGAGTTGGACTACTAAGACAGCTGAGCACAGAAAAACTGATGCTTTTGAGCTGTGGGGTTGGAGGAGACTCTGAGAGTCCCTTGGACAGCAAGGAGATCAAACCAGTCAATCCTAAAGGAAATCAGTCCTGAATATTCCTTGGAAGGACGGATGCTGAAACTGAAGCTCCAATACTTCGGCCAGTTCACGCGAACTGACTCACTGGAAAAGACTCTGCTGGTGGGAAGGACTGAAGGCAGGAAGAGAAGGGGACGACAGAGGATGAGATGGTTGGCTGGCATCACCGATGTGATGGACATGAGTTTGAGTAGGCTCTGGGAGTTGGTGATGGACAGGGAGGCCTGGCGTGCTGCAGTCCATGGGGTCGCAAAGAGTCGGACACGACTGAACGACCGAACTGAACTGAACCCTACTTAGGTGATCCCTGGGGGCTACTATCACCGTCCCAAATTTCACCCTCTATTAGCGTCTCCTGTGCGCTCTGTAGCTGTGTGCCAGCCACCGAACGGATGCCCTTTTCCTCCCGCCAGGCGCTCCAGGACTTTTCGCAATCTCCCACGGAGCCTGGGCTTTCGAGCCGCAGCTTCCACTTCTGTCGAGTCTCCAGGCCCAGGTGCAAACGTTTAAGGAGGGCTGTCTGAGGCGCGGAGAAGCGGGACTTCCGGGGCGCTCCTCCCGGGCTGGTGAAACCGCAGCACCGGGTTCGGAGGATTCTTCGCCACCGCGCGTGGAGCACCCGGGCCCCACCTACTCGGGTCGGAGGGTATGATTGGCTCTTTGGAACGCCAGTCACAGCTCCAGGGCACAGAGCCCCACCCTCCGGCTTGGACTCGGCAGGGCTGCTCTCCGTTCTCCCGGGAGGAGCGCCGTCCCGCCGTGACCCGAGCTGTCCGGCCTCAGCGCGGTTCCCCATGCACCTGCTCGCCCCTGCGGCAGGGCCCATGAAAGGAGCCAGACGGGCACGTCTAGCAGTTATCGGGTTCCAGATGCCACAGCACGAAGTGGGAACTCAGAAAGGAAATTGCCTGCCTTTGACTTGATCAGTGTGAATCTTGACTAAGGCTGGCATCTTCCCCGTGGGCGGGTGGAAGAGAGAAACCTGGAGTCACTGGCACCACGAATGTGGAAAGGTGGGTCCTGGGAATCCCCAGCGCGGTCACGCTCCTAGATCCATTCCCGAGCCTCATCCACGGCGCAGAAAGCCTGTATTGTGTGTATGTGTGTTATTAGTGGAATGGGGTAAGTAATGTAAATGTATGTAATATTTGTATATATTTTATATATAATATATGGGCGTGTTAACGTCGCTCTGGTCGTGTCCGACTCTTTGAACGACAGCTACGGACTGTCTAGCCCGCCAGGCTTCTCTGTCTAGGCGAGAATCCTGGAATGGGTTGCCATGCCCGTCTCAAGGGGATCTTACCTACCCAGGGATCGAACCCTTGTCTCTTAGGTCTCCTGCAATGGCAGGCGGGTTCTTTACCACTAGTGCCATCTATCTATATCTATATATATATTTATAAAATATATAGTAATATGTATCTTCAGGCAAGAATACTGGAGTGGGTTGCCATTTCCTTCTCCGGAGGATCTTCCTAACCCAGGAGTCGAACCCGGGTCTCCTACATTGCAGGCGGATTCTTTACCAGCTGGGCCACCAGGGAAGCCCTATATGAAATAACTATACTATAAATATGTATTTAGTGGAATGGAATATAATACAGTAGAATAGAAAATAGCAACCTGCACCACAGATAGTGAGTGTTAACTACAGTTTCGTGAAATGTTTCAGTTAAATATATTTGTGCGTATCAACAGGTGAATATATTAAAAAAACTTGCTTCTTTGTAAATACTTAAAATTATTTAATGAATTAATTTATTTTTGGCAGCACTGGGCCCTCATTGCTGTGCATGGGCTTTCTCCCCGCAGGGCATGGCTTCTCATTGCGGTAGATTCTCTGGTTGCAGAGCGTGAGCTCCAGAGTATGTGGATTCAGTAGCTGAGGATCACAGGCTTGGTTTGCTCCACAGCATGTGAGATCTTCTTGGACCAGGGATTGAACCCATGTCCCCTGCATTGACAGGTGCATTCTTCCTGGTGGTCTTCCAGGACCACCAGGAAAGTCCTAAACAAAACTTTTTTTTTTTAAGTCTGAAAAGCACTGATCCCTCTCCATGAACTGAACTCCTGGTGCCCTTGCTTCCAAAGTAAACCAGCAGCAGCAACATGGATGGGCTTAGTGAGTCAGCAACAGAGAGACAAATACCATGTACACTTATGTGCGGGCTGGGGGAGATGGGCTGTTCCCTGGTGGCTCAGTGGTGAAGACTCTGCCTACAAGGCAGGAGCTGCAGGAGGTGTGGGTTTGATCCCTGAGTCGGGAAGATCTGGAGGAGGGCATGGCAACTCACTGCAGTGTTCTTGCCTGGAGAATCCCACGGACAGAAGAACCTGGCAAGTTACAGTCCAGAGAACTGCAGAGTCAGACACAACTGAAGCGACTTAGTCCCCCTCACCCCCCACACACACTTACATGTGGAATCTAAAATCTGACACAAATGAACCTTTCTACAAAACAGAAATGGACTCACAGACATAAAGAACACACTTGTAGTTGCCAAGGGGTTTGGGGGCAGGAAAGACATGGATTGGGAATTTGGGATTAGCAGATGCAAACTATAATATATAGGATGGATAACAACAAGGTCCTACTATATAGCAGAGGGAACTTTATTCAACACCCTGTGATAAACCATAATGGAAAAGAATACTATATATATATATATAACTGAATCACTTTGCTGTACAGCATAAATTAACACATTGTAAATCAACTATATGGAAATAAAATTTTAAAAAGTAAAGCAAAGAAAAACACAAACCCCCCCTCACCAAGGTAATGGAGAGCCTTCTCCCTCTGAGCCCTCCCCCATCACCCTTAAACTCATTTATAAGGAAAGGAGTCAGAGAGACCTTCCTTCAGGACATGGCAGGTAATGGAAAGGGGCTCTGTCATTTCTTTCTGAAAATAGCTCTGGTTGGAGGTTCCACACAGTGATCAATTCATCATTTTTCAGTTGCATTGAATTCTTTCTTTTAATAATCATGTAGGAAAAATTAAATTGATCGTTGAATGTCTTTGCACAAAAGAAACTCAAACCCTGAATGCTACACCAGTGAGCTGTACCAAGAGCTTCTCCGATGGCTCAGTGGTAAAGGATTTGCCTGCAATACAGAGACTCGGGTGGATGCAGGTTCAATCCCTGGGTTGGGAAGATCCCCTGGAGGAGGAAATGGTAACCTGTTTCAGTATTCTTGTCTGGAGAATCCCATGGACAGAGGAGCCTGGCGGGTTACAGTCCCTGGGGTCTCAAAAGAGTTCAGACATGACTTAGCAACTCAATAACAACAAAGTTGTACCAAACAATTAAGGAAAAAGCAATTCTAATCCTATAGAAATTCTTACAGAATATTAAAGGAAGGTATATCCCGTACTTATTTTAGGAGGCTTGTCCTGTGCTTAATTGCTCAGTTGTGTACTACTCTTTGCGACTCTATGGACTGCAGCCTGCCAGGCTCCTCTGTTCTTGGGGATTCCCCAGGAAAGAACACTGAAGTAGGTTGCCATGCCTTCCTCCAGGGGATCTTCCCAACCCAGGGATCGAACCTTTGTCTCCTGAATTCTTTACTGACTGGGCTACCAGGAAGCCCTTTAGGAGGCTTATGTAAACTTTACCCTAAAAATTTGACAAAGACAGTACAAGAAAGGCAAATAAGTCAGTCTCATCCATGAATATAGATACAAACATCCTAAACACAAGGCTCACATGGGCTTTCACAGCAGGGAAAATAAATCTCACACTCTAATAAAGGAGAAGTCATTAACTTCTTAGGAAAGCTGAAGATTGTACAATAGTGTTTTCCTGCCAAGGAAAAGAAAGAAAAGCCCATGGTTTCCTTACGTTTCCTTAATAAAAACTTGGGGTGGTGGGTTGTGGGTGTCCTACTGAGGAAAAGCCACCTATTGGAACCTCTGTGCTCTGCAGCATGGACTTAACCGGGCTGGGTTGTTCTCAGGCCTCTCCATGGAGACACTCTCCAGCTCAGCCTCATTTCTCACAAAGAATCATTCACTTGGAATAAGGTGAATTTAGAGCACAACCAACTTAGAAAAATGAATACTAGAACGTATGCTGGAATTACAGTTTTTTTCTACTCCAGTAGTTCTCAACATATGGTCCCCAGACTAGAAGACTCAGCATCAGCCAGAGATGTACTTAAAATGCAAATTCTATGTCTGAACTCAAACCTTCTGAATCAGACATTCTGGATACAGGACCCAGGAATCTGCATTTTAACACACTTTACAGAGAGTTTCTACATACTCAAGTTTGGGAATGCCTGCTTGGATTCACCTAGTACACTCACAGATGAGACTCCACCTGGACCCACACCTGTGACATCTGGCCAAAATCTTTAGACAAAAATCAACAAAAAAGAAAATCCTGTAATTTTCTTACTTTCTAATAGCTCTGGCGTTTTAGTACAAATGAATCTTGAGTGACAAAGTTTTAGGATATCTAGGGAAAGATTACAGAACCGGGCAGACTCCCATTGAAGCCCAAACAGAGATTTGTCTTAATTGATTTTTTAGGATTAAAAACTTTTCTTCTTATTATTACTGTGAGCTCATCTTTAGGCTCAGCATAGAATCACTCACCTTATGATTCTACTTTCTGCTTGGTTCAGTCATTCAACAGTCTCTCATTCTGGGGGGTTTTTTCAAGATTGGGAACTCATGTACACCTGAGATGAAAAAATAAAAATTTAAAATTAAAAAAAAAACAGTCTCTCATTCTTTGTTTAATATAAAGTCTAGTAGAGTCATTTTATTCTGTGTATGAGAAGAGAAAAATGCCAGTTATTCTTTTTCTTTTTTGACAGAAAAAATTCTCAAGTAATTTTTGCTTCCTGCAGATGGAGATGTTAACAATAGCACTAGGGCTCTCTACACTGTTAAGAAAGACGCGTGCTCAAACTTACAGATGAATTACAGGTATTTTATCTGGTCTTGTCCAAAGTCTTTGAGGTCTAAGGGTCTGACAAATTATCTTTGTTAGATATAGCATTTACAAAGAGAGATTTGTGTTAAAGATGCATTCATTGTTCTCCCTAGCTTCTTGAGAAGAAAAGACCATCTTTTTCTTATTTATTATCTTACAAAGAATTTTGTCATCTGCGTCTTAAGGCTAAGAACTGAAATTCTGTCATTGGCATTGAGTTAAAAAGAGGTAAACCCTTCTAGAGAGTCAAATATTATACTGTGAAATGGAAAAAGGAAGGAAAGAAGGAAAAATATAGTTAGAAGGGTAGGAAAGAAAGAAAACAAGTCTTCATTATTAATGCGTGGTATGATGGTCTACAGGAAAAGTATCCCCAAATCTAAGATATAAGGATGAATAACAGTTTAGCCAGGCGCTGGGATAAATACACACAAAAATCAATTGCACTTTCAAAACAAACAAGTGGGACATGTGATACAATGGTCTCATTTAATAACAAATTTACAGGAACTAGAAATAAATTCTCAGAAAGAAGACACACAAGATTTAAAGGGAGGAAACTAAAAATATTGAAAGTCCTGTGGAAATGGAGAGATATACCATAATCATGGTTAAGAAGCCTCCATATTAGAAAATGTCAGTTTTCCCCTGTATGATCTACAACTTCAATGCAATTCCTCCAAAAAAATCTCTATTGAGTATGTCATGGAATGTGGGTGCTAAGTGGCTTCAGCTGTGTCTGACTGGGGCGGTATGGATTAGAGCCTACCAGGCTCCTCTGTCCATGAGATTCTCCAGACAAGAATGTTGGAGTGGGTTGCTATGCCCTCTTCCAGGAGATCTTCTGGACCCAGGGATCAAACTTGCATCTCTTGTGGCTCCTGCATGGCAGGCTGAGCCACCAGGGAAGCCCCATGGAATGTAGACAGACTGATTCTAAATGAGATAAAGCAGAAACAGGTTAAGAAGAGGCAAGATACCACTGAAGAGAAACAGGAAGTTGAGGGAATTTCTTAACCGTATAACAAGATATTACAGTGCCACTGTGGTTAAGAGTATGCACTACGGATGATGGTATGAGTGTAGCCAACTGGACCAATAAAATAGCATAAAAAGACATCATCTGGTCCCCATGTACCAATATATGAAGAGTGGGCATTCACTTCAAGTGGGTAAAAGGTGTACTCTTAAATAAAGACACTGAAATAATTGAATATACGTTCATCACACGTAAAAATACATTTCAAAAGAACTAAGGTTTAAAAGGGTTTCCCAGGTGGTGCTAGTGGTAAAGAACCTGCCTGCCTATGCAGGAGACATAAGAGACATGGGTTTGATCCCTGGGTCGGGAAGATCTGCTGGAGAAGGGCACAGCAACCCTCTCCAGTATTTCTTGCCTGGAGAATCCCACAGACAGAGGAGCCTGGGCG
>SJYA01002763.1:102875-117052 GCA_006410615.1 Neotragus moschatus
GGGGGGGGGGTGCTGCAGTCCATAGGGTCACAAAGAATTGGACACGACTGAATCAATTTAGCATGCATGCAAGGGATAAAATGTTAAAGACAAGACATTAAAACTTTCAGATAAAAATGTAAAACAATTAACTATGACTTCAAGATGGGAAAACAGTTATCACACAAGACTCATACAAATACTTGAAAACAGAAAAATAAAGGAAAAGTTAATAAATCTGGCCATATAAAAATTAGAAACTTTCATCAAAATACACTTTAAAGAAAGAAAACCAAAAGCTACAAACTAAATTTACTTGCATCACACATAATTCACATAGGATTATATTCAGAATAGTTAATAGCAATCCAAGAGAAAATGGTCAAAGATGGGAATAGGCATTTCACAAAAGAAGAAAATATGAATGACCAATAAATATACAAAGTTGTGTACCTCCTCAATAATTATCAGAATTATGAATTTGAGTGGCCTTTTAAAATTATTTATAATTGAAGGATAATTGCTGTACAATATTGGAATGGTTTCTGCCATATATCAGCATGAGCCAGCCGAGATATAGCTAGGTTCCCTCCTGAGCCTCCCTCCCACCTCCAACCCTGTCCCACCCCTCTAGCTTGCCACAGAGCCCTAGTTTGAGCTCTCTGAGTCACAGCAAATTCCTAGTCCAGTTCAGTCGCTCAGTCGTGTCCAACTCTTTGCGACCCCATGGACCGCAGCACGCCAGGCCTCCCTGTCCATCACCAGCTCCCGGAGCTTGCTCCAACTCATGTCCGTCCAACCATCTCATCCTCTGTCGTCCTGTTCTCTCCCGCCTTCAGTCTTTCCCAGCATCAGGGTCTTTTCGTGAATATGTTTCTAAGCTACCCTCTCCATTCTTCCCACCCTCTCCTTCCTCCCGTGTGTCTACAAGTCTGTTCTGTCTGCATCTCCACTGCTGCCCTGCAATAGAAATGCATTTGGAAATCACATTTTATTTTATTATGTTATTGAGTGGTATTAACACACAATATTACATTTACATTAGTTTCAGTTTACGACATAGTGATCCAAATCTTTGTATATGAATGGTCACTGCAATAAGACCAGTTACTATTTGTCACCATACATAGCCGTACAATAGTATTTGCTATATTCCCTATGTGTACATTACATTCGGGTGACTTATTTACTTTGTATCTGGCAGTTTGTGCCTGTTGGTCTCCTTCACTCGTTTCATCCGCCCTCCCAGCCCCTTGCCCTCTCATTCTCTGTATCTGTGAGTCTGTTTCTATTTTTTGTTGTTGTCCATATATATTTTTTTGTTACTGCCTATGTAGATCCCTATATAAACTCACATGGGATTTGTTTTTCTCTAACACTTCATTTAGTATAATGCCCTCCAGGTCCATTCACGTTGCTGCAAATGGCAAGATTTCATCTTTTTTATGGCTGAGGGGTATTCTGCTGTATCTTTTTTCTTCATCTATCTATTGATCCCGGAGAAGGCAATGGCATCCCACTCCAGTACTCTTGCCTGGAAAATCCCATGGATGGAGGAGCCTGGAAGGCTGCAGTCCATGGGGTCGCTGCGGGTGAGACACAACTGAATGACTTCACTTTCACTTTTCCCTTGCATGCATTGGAGAAGGAAATGGCAACCCACTCCAGTATTCTTGCCTGGAGAATCCCAGGGACGGGGGAGCCTGGTGGGCTGCCGTCTCTGGGGTCGCACAGAGTCAGACACGACTGAAGCGACTTAGCAGCAGCAGCAGCAGGAGCATCTATTGATCCACATCTAGGTTGATTCCAATCTTGGCTATTGTAAATAGTACTTCAATGAACATAGAAGTGTGTATATATATATATCACATTTAAAATTAGTGTTTCATGTTCTTTAGATAAAGACCCAGAATTGCTGGATGCTATGATCGTTCTATTTTCAGGTTTTTGAGGGACCTCCATACTGTTTTCCACAATGATGACACCAGTATTTCTGAACTGTCCACGTGGGCTCCCTGTGCTCCACACCCTTGTGACGCTTGTTATTTCCTGTCCTCTCGATGGCCGTTCTGACAGGTAGGCAGTGGTGTCTCCTCAGGGTCTGACTTGCCTTTCTGTGATGGTGAGTGAAGTTGCACGCCTTCTCGTGTGCTTGTTGGCCATCTGTGCGTCTTGGGGGAAAGCGTTGCTTCAGGTCCTCTGCCCAGTGTTTCATTAGGTTGTGATTTTCTGCTTAGTTGCACGAATTCATTACATATTTTGGATACTACTACTACTACTAAGTCACTTCAGTCGTGTCCGACTCTGTGCGACCCCGTAGATGGCAGCCCACCAGGCTCCCCTGTCCCTGGGATTCTCCAGGCAAGAACATTGGAGTGGGTTGCCACTTCCTTCTCCATATTTTGGATACCAACTCATTATTGGGAATGTCACTGGCAAATACTGTCTTCAGCTCAGTAGGATGCCTTTTCGAGCTGTTGGTGATGTCTTTTGCTGTAGTTTTCAGTTGGGTATAATCCTATTTTTTTTTTCTTTTATTTTGCCTAAGAAGACATATCCAAAATATATAAGGGACTAAGTGCTGATTGTTTATCTTTTCAAAGAATTAATTCTTAGTCTCTTAATTAATCTTCTTTTAAAAAGTCTGTATTTCTGCTCTAATCTTTATTTTCTTTCCTCTGTGAACGTTAGGCTTTATTTGTTGTTCTTTTTCTAATTCCTTTAGGTGTAAAAGTAGGTTATTTATTTGAGATTTCTCTTGTTTCTTTGGGATTAGGCCTGTATTGCTTTGAACTTCCCCCTTAGGATTGCTCTTCCGTGTTTCATAGATTTTTGGACAGATGTGTTTCTATTTTCACTTGTCTCAAGGTATTTTTTGACTTCTTTCTGGATTTCTTCCTTGGCCCATTGGTTGTTTAGTAGCGTGTAGTTTAGTCTGCATGTGTTTGTGTTTTCTGTGGCTTTTTTCTTGTAGTTGATTTCTAGTTTCATACTGTTGTGATCCCAAAAGATGCTTGATATAATTTCAACCTTAAATTTCTTGAGACTTACTTTGTGGCCAAACATGTGATCTGTTTTGGAGGGTGTCCTATGTGCACTTGAGAATGTGTGTCCTGCTGCTTTTGGGTGGAGTGGGCACTGCGACGGGGCAGAGACATGAGGGTCACTGACGTGATGGGTCAAGCATACCGGAGATTCGGTGAGGATGCTGCAGCCCACTTGTGGGAGGCTCCTCCTTCAGAACACCGTCCTCCCGCGATCCAGGGAGACGTAAGGGGAGGAATGTGTGCAGATTCAATGTGCATTTCTGCAATTTCACTTCGGCTAAGGAAAAAATGTATATATTTGTTATCAGTATGTATCTCTTCTCAAGATTCCATTATTCCATAATGCATCTCAATTATTCAATTTTCTTTTTTTCCCCAGAAGTCCTTAAAATTTTTTTTTAAAATCTTTTAAGCCTGGAGAGAAAGGTTGAATTAACAGATTTTAAAAACCCATGTCTCTGAACCTCTATAGTTTCCCTGTTAGATCTTCCATGGAAGAGATAATCAACAATTTAATTCTTTCCTTCAGGATGCAAAGTTGTTATCTCCGAATTCCTCAACTCCTTAGAGTAAAAGTCACAAGAAATAGTATCACATAGTATCATAACAGTGAAACACTTCAGTATTTAATTTTAAGAAATCCTTTCAGACTTCTGCAACCAAAGAAAGCAAGCTTTTTATACTTTTTTTTTTAATTGAAGGATAATTGCTTTACAATGTTGTGGTGTTTTCAGCTGTACATCAACCCGAATCAGTCATAATTGTGTGTGTGTGTATATATACATATATATATCCTCTCTCTCTTGAGCTCCATCCCCCCTCCATTCCACCCCTCTAGGTCATCACAGAGAGCCAGGCTGGGCTCCCGGGATTATGACTGTTCAATTTCAGTAGAAGTACATCCCAGGCTAGTTTTCAGACAGGCAGGTTATTGGAGAGCATGGCCAGAAAAGCATCCCTCAAACGCATAAACCTGTTATCTAGTGTTTATGAAGCAATGAAACCTCAGACTGAACTTCTAAATAAACATTTGTAGCTACAAATGAGCCAGAGCCTTTTCTTCTCAGCTTAGTATTTCCTTCTGCCCTATAGGGTCAGATTAATATTGACTGTAATTCTTTACTACCACCTAGTGGAAAATCCATCCGTTTCTTATTTTTAAAATTCCATAGTAAACACCTGATTGCTTGTTGTAAAGCTATCTTGTTATAAAAAGTTCAAACCCTATAGAAGAGTGTAAAAAGGGTAAAGGGGCTCCTTTTTTCACTTGCCCTCCCCCTATCACTCTGCTTCCCAAAGGTAACTGTGCCCTGTGGCCTGTATCCTGCAAGAACACTTCCCGTATTTTTTACATTTTCAGATGTACAGCAGAAAAATTCTAAGACATCAGCTGAAGACTGTTTTATCTTTCTATTATAGAGACAGATAAAGCATCACCGCTTCATGTCTTGAGTGGCCACAGGCAGACAAAGATGGTCTAAAAGTTAAACTCTTGGAGGGATAGATTAGGAGTTAGAGATTAACATAAACACACTACTATATAAAACGGGTAACTAAGACCCACTGTATAACACGGGGAACTGTACTCAATATTTTATAATAACCTGTAAGGGGAGAGAATCTGAAAAAAGTGTATAACTGAGTCACTTTACGCCTGACATTAACAGCACTGTGAATCAACTATACTTCAGTTTAAAAAAAAAAAAAAAGATTAAAAACGGTGAAGTTTTGAACTTAAAGTTTACTTTTGAAAACTATGGTAGAAGAAAGAAGAATGAAAGGCCTAAATTAGTAAATACCTGGTCAGTAAATGGTAGGTTTGGGAAGGACTCCTGATGAAGTTAGTACCATTTTTTCTTGCCTGGAGTTGACACACGATCTATGAGCTGAGGAGAGTGTCAGGGACGGGACCGGAGCCTTACACTCAATCCTTCTAAACTGTGTCACAGATGTTTTTGTTTTAGTTTAGTTTAAATAATTTGAGTTTAAAAATCTGATCTACTAAATTCGGGAGCAAAAAGGGAAATAGTATATTTGATGTGCTCTTCTTGACCTATAACCTATTTGGTTTTGCTATTCCAATAACTAGAGTGAGAATAAAACATTTAAAAATAAATGTAAGAAGGTAACGTGATAATGGGGCTTCCCTGATGGCTCAGAGGGTAAAGCGTCTGCCTGCAATGCAGGAGACCTGGGCTCAATCTCTGGGTCAGGAAGATCCCCTAGAGAGGGCAATGGGACCCACTCCAGTACTCTTGCCTGGAAAATCCCATGGATGGAGGAGCCTGGTGAACTACAGTCCATGGGATCGCAAAGAGTTGGACATGACTGTGCGACTTTACTATCACTAACATGATAATTATAAGAAGTTTTAGGTCTCTTATGACTCAAAGGCTTTTGTTATTTGCTTTTGAATGATTTAAGAACATGAAAAACTTTATTGAGGTGTAATTACATAAAACCAATGGAACCATTTGAAGTATTCAGCTTGATGAGTTTTGACAAATGAATACATGTGTAACCACCACCTCAACTGATACATAGAACATTTTTCTTGTCTCAGAAAGTTCACTCTCTCTTGACATTTTGCGGTCACTTCCCACTCTGCTGCTGCTAAGTCGCTTCAGTTGTGTCCGACTCTGTGCGACCCCATAGATGGCAGCCCACCAGGCTCCCCCATCCCTGGGATTCTCCAAGCAAGAACACCGGAGTGGGCTGCCATTTCCTTCTCCAATGTATAAAAGTGAAAAGTGAAAGTGAAGTTGCTCAGTCGTGTCCGACTCTTAGCGACCCCATGGACTGCAGCCTAGACACTGACTAATTTGATTTCTATCACTTTAAATTGATCTTGGGGAAAAAATACTAAAGTAGTTCTGTCCTCAGATTCATTTTGCTGTCTCAATTTCTGGGAAGAAAACCTAAATGCAAGCATACCTATTTAATCTAATTAACACAGGACATGCTTCTATTTTTTAAACTATTCCTTCTTGTGAACTTTAGACAATGTTGCAAATCATTTGACAGTTTCTCCACTTAAAATTTCACCTCTAAGTGAAAACTTCTAAGATCAATAGTGATTATGTTAACTTTGTGCTGCTAAATTGCTTCAGTCTGTCGGACTCTGTGCGACCCCATAGACGGCAGCCCACTAGGCCCCCCCATCCCTGGGATTTTCCAGGCAAGAACACTGGAGTGGGTTGCCATTTCCTTCTCCAATGCATGAAAGTGAAAAGTGAAAGTGAAGTCGCTCAGTTGTGTCCTACCTTCAGCATGGACTGTAAGCTCCTCCTTCCAGGCTCCTCCACCCATGGGATTTTCCAAGCAAGAGTGCTGGAGTGGGGTGCCATTGCCTTCTCCGATGTTAACTTTGTAGTCTCACCTAAATGATTTTATAACTTCAGACTAATTTAAATTGAGCTAATCAAGAAATAACTTTTGATTACCTGAAACATGCTTAAAAGAAATAATAATTTATAGAAACAAAAGAAAAAAATACTGGCTCATGAAAAAGACTGAATCAGCTTTTATGTATATACTCTTAACAATATTTATTTTTTGCAAAACTCAAAAATGTGGCATATGTGTGTGTATATATATATATATATAATGGAATATTTCTCAGCCACAAAAAAGAATGAAATAATACCATTTACAGCAACCTAGATGGGCCTAGAGACGATCATATTAAGTGAAGTAAGTCAGACAAAGAAAGACAAATACCATATATAACCCAGGGATTGAACCCTGGTCTACTGCATTGCAGGCAGATTCTTTACCATCTGAGTCACCAAGGAAGTCCCATGTATAACTTATATGTGGTAATTAATAAAATGATATAAATGAACTTGTTTATAAAACAAATTCACCAACATAGGAAACAAACTTATGGTTACCAAAGGGGAAAGGTTGGCGGGAGGGATAAATTGAGAATTTGGAAGTAACACACACACACACACACACACACACACACACTTATATATAAAATAGATAAAAACAAGGACCTACTGTATAGCACTGAGAACTGTACTCAATATTTTGTCCTGGTGTGCTGCAGTCCATGGTGTCACAGAGTCAGACATGACTGAGCAACTGAGCTGAACTGATACAGGAAAATAATCTGAAAAAGAATATGTGTGCTTAGCCACCTCTGATTCCTGGAGACCCTATGGGCCATAGATCACCAGGCTCCTCTGTCCAAGGAATTTTTCAGGCAAGAATACTGGAGTGGGTTGCCATTTCCTACTCCAGGGGATCTTTCCGACCCAGGGATTGAACCTGCATCTCTTGAGTCTCCTGCCTTGGCAGGCAGATTATTTACCGCTGTGCCACCTGGGAAGCCCCCATACTATACTTGATCTTAGCCAGAAGGCCGAGAAATGAAAAGGAATATATATATATACACATACGTATTTGCATGTGTGTGCGCTCAGTCACTGTAGCCATGTCTGACTCTTTGCGACCCCGTGGACTCCTCCGTTCACGGGGATTCTCCAGGCATGAATGCTGGAGTGGGTGGCCACGCTCTCCTCCAGCGGCTCCTCCTGACCCAGGGATGGTACCCACGTCTCTGTGCCTCCTGCATTGGCAGGCAGCTTCTTTACCACTAGCACCACCTGGGAAGCCCGCATGTATATAAGACTATACACCCGAAACTAACACAACACTGCAAATCCACTATGCTTCAGTGAAAAAATGATGGTGAGCTCAGTGTCACATACACGTTATGGTATGGTATTAATACGACTAATTTACACTTAAAGCTGAAGTTGAAAGCTTTAAATAATATTGTCATCTAACTATATTTCTGTATATTTAAAATACATACATAATGATGAATTAAAATTAATATGCAAAAAGAGAATTTGTTCAAATTTGCTCTCTGAATATTCACTGCACTCTTAAAAAGAAATAAAAAAAAGTTTTTTTTTTCCCCTTGAGTGTAATCAGTCCAGCCAACAGCCATTTCTTTTCAGAATACTCTCACTTGCTCAGTATCCTGATAATCTGAATATTTTGCTGATACTTCCATGTTCTTAAATTGTTTTAAAAACAAGTAACAAAAACCCTTTGAATCATGAGAGACCTAAAACTTCTTATAATTATTATGTTAACTTCTTTATTTTAAAATGTTTTATTTTCACTCTGGTTATTGGGATAGCGAAAGCTTTAACAACTGCCCACTCTTAAGTACATGTCCACTTATATTAATTAAGTGACCAGTTTCCTCTGAAAAAAAATTTTTTTCCCCTTCCTGAAGCCTAAACTCTGAATTGAAAATATTAAAATTGTACAACTATTTTTTTCCTCTTAAAAAAAACCCTTTTCGCCCCACTGCTGCTGCTGCTGCTGCTGCTAAGTCGCTTCAGTCGTGTCCGACTCTGTGCGACCCCATGGACTGCAGCCCACCAGGCTCCCCTGCCCCTGGGATTCTCCAGGCAAGAACACTGGAGTGGGTTGCCATTTCTTTCTCCAATGCATGAAAGTGAAAAGTGAAGTGAAGNCCACAGTTTGTTGTGATCCACACAGTCAAAGGTTTTAGCATAGTCAATGAAGCAGATGTTTTTCTGGAACTCTCTTGCTTTTTCTATGATCTAACGGATGTTGGCAATTTGGTCTCTTGTTCCTCTGCCTCTTCTAAATCCAGGTTGAACATCTGGAAGTTCTCCATTCATATTCTGTTGAAGCCTGGCTTGGAGAATTTTGAGCATTACTTTGCTAGCATGTGAAATGAGTGTAATTGGGTGGTAGTTAGAACATTCTTTGGCATTAAGATGGTCTGCTAGCCCTAGATCAATGGAATAGGGAATAAGACTGAATGAAACTGATAACCAATATTTAATTATGGTGATTTGTTTTAGAATATGGTTTTAAATGTTCTGTTTTCTGATAAGCATGTGAATAAGCCATTTTATTTTCTTCTTATCTATCTATAATCCTCAACTTTAGCCTGTGCCTGCAGAAAATGAAACTCAGTGTTCTTTGAACCATGTCTTTCCTGTTCCAATGAAACTTCAGAACTCAGGAAAAGTATCCTATCATAAATCTTAATATAGACTGAAAACTGTAACTACTCAGGAAAAATGAAAGATAATGATGACCCTAATGACTGGAATTCCGACAAATGCTTTTACAATTTTTAAGCTTAGAAAAATCCCAACTCTTCTTGGTTAAAGGATAGTGAGTCAAATTTTGCTTTTTAGAGCTACCATACCTCTAGAGACAATAAAATATTTTTGTGGCCAGCCTCACTGGTGGAATATATGATCATTCTATAGAAAATCTGGTATATGGTTCTTCTCTGCAAATACTATGCAAAGTGCTTTTATGGGTTGCTTTGTCTTTATGGCAACGTAGTGATAAGCAGTGGTTCACATCCCCGGATTCGGAATCCTGAGCAGGCCAGAAATGTCACATATAAAGGAAAATCTCATTTAATTGGGTATGACCAGCCAGTAATAAGAGAAAGGACTGAAGTGTATATGTGGAAACAAGGCCTACGAAATCCTCTGAGCACATCAGTTCCTAGTTTATTAAGTCCCTGCCTGACAGGGGGAAAGGATGTTATTTATTTACTTTAAATATTTATTTCCTTATTTGACTGTACCAGGTCTTAGTTGCAGCATAAGGGATCTAGTTCCCTGAACAGGGATTGAACCCATGACCCCTGCATTGGGAGCATGGAATCTTAGCCACTGGACCACCAGGGAAGTCCCAGAAAGGATGTTAATTTCTGGTGAGCCAGGATCATTGATGAACTTCGGGTGTCTCAGAGAAAATGAGATTCCATCCACAGTGAAAGGCCCTATCAGCAACGCTCTGAGAAGGTGAGTTGGGGGAGGGTTCTTGGAATCAGCAAGTTGATACATGGCAATAAAATTATTTCCGGTCATCAAAGGGGTGAATAGAACTATGACTTTATGGGCAAAAGTCTTCTAGAGAGACGACAATTCTCTAGTCTTCATATCACTGACACCTCTATTTGTTAGCCACACAGCCAGGTGATCGTCACATCTTATTCTAAAACAGACCATATAAAAGACCTGTCAGATTAAGGACATGGAGTTAGAACATTTCTGGAAAATCTTATTTGGTCAGCTCATTACCTTAAGGGTAGGAATCATGTAGGAAAAATATTCCAAAAATTGGAAATAAGGCAAAAATCAGCTTTCTTGGTTAATATTGTATGTGAGCATTTTCTCATAATCCTGCCTGACCAAAATCCGAGTGTTTTCAAGGATTGTAACTTGACTGAAAAACCCAGCTGGCCCTGTACCATGAGAGGTTGATCTGTAGAAAGCTGATAAGGTCTGATGACTTTGCCTTTTCTCTGGTGAGGAAGATTAAGTCCATGGTTATGATTTTATTGCTTGTAGTACATTAACCATTTTGAATCTCTTAACAGCCATTTCCCTAGACTATGTACATCTTTGGTTTGCAAATACTCTTTGAATCTAGCCTCTTGTATTTGTCCTGATTCCGATTAATATTTGGTAACACTTTAAAAAGTCTAAAAAATACATTTCTTCAACATATGGGAGGCTCATTATAAACAGATCACCTCCTGCAACTGCCAGCCAGAACAGGTCTGATAAACCACTTTACTTCTGCTTCTAGGTTGCTGTTTGCTATGTCGTCAGGAATTAGACTTGACAGCAACCACCGCTGAAACCACTTCGAAGCCACTTCTGTGTCAGGAACTTCACCTTTTTTTATGCTGCTTCTCCAAAGCCAGTTGCTTTTCTTATCACCTTTGCCAGTGAAATGAATGGAGGGGAGATTCCCATTTCCTCCTGTTGCTTAACTGTGAATTGAGTCTCAGGTGCATGAATTTGATTTATTTAAAAATTTTTTATTTTTGGCGATGCTGGGTCTTTGTTGCTGCTATGGCGAGCGGGGGCTACTCCTCATTGCGGTGTGGAGGCTTCTCACCGTGGGGGTTCTCTTGTTGCGGAGCACGGGCTCTGGGGGGCATGCAGGCTTCAGTAGCTGCCACGCGTGGGCTCCATAGTTGGGCTCCCGGGCTCTAAGGTACAGGCTCAGTAGTCGGGGCTCATGGGCTTAGCTGCTCGGAGGCATGTAGGGGTCTTCCCGGACCAGGGATCGAACCGTGTCTCCCGCATTGGCAGGGGGATTCTTCACCACTGAGCCACTGGGGAAGCCCAAATTTGATTTTTTTTTAAAGTAGGACTTAGGTCCTCTATTGGTGCCCTGACTTCCAAGAGGGCCAGCAGCAGTGGGCTCTCCGAACTGTACTATGGAAAGGCAGGACCTAGAAAGTCAGGGGAAATTTTACGGTATTTTTAAGGTGTTCAAGGAGAAGGCAATGGCACCCCACTCCAGTACTCTTGCCTGGAAAATCCCATGGACAGAGGAGCCTGGTGGGCTGCAGTCCATGGGGTCGCTAAGAGTCAGATAGGACTGAGCGACTTCCCTTTCACTTTTCACTTTCATGCATTGGAGAAGGAGATGGCAACCCACTCCAGTGTTCTTGCCTGGAGAATCCCAGGGACGGGGGAGCCTGGTGGGCTGCCGTCTCTGGGGTCGCACAGAGTCGGACACGACTGAAGTGACTTAGCAGTAGCAAGATGTTCAAGTCTGATGGGACACATAACCAGTGTCCTTACATGAATTGTGAGGGACCGTGTGGAGTGGCTGCTGTGATAAATGCTTTGGTTCATGGGTTGCATCACTAGTTCTTCAAGTTCAGTTAACCCCCAGACTCACAAGAAGTCATAAAATGATTATCTTTGTTTTAAGCCTCAAAGTCTAGGGCTGGTTTGCTCCACCGCAATAGATATACTGTTTTTTTTTTCTTTCTCTAATTTTATTGAAGTATGCTTTATTTTCAGTGTGTTGATTTCTGCTGCGCCGCAAAATGACTCAGCTATACACATTTTTGTTCATATTATGTTCCATTATGGTTTGTTTCAAGATAGTGAATATAGTTCCCTGTGCTATACAGTAGGACCTTGTTGTTTCAAAACATGCTGTATTGCGTAGCTTGGTGTATATGTGGCTTTTTTACTCAAATTTTTTCTCTGAAATTTATTTATCTTGTTGCATTATCAGTAGTTCATGAATATGCATTGCTTATGTAGTATTCTGTTGTATTAATAAGCTACGTTTTCTTTATCTGTTTCCTGTTGAGGAACTATTTTTTTTTTAGGCCATTTGAGAAAATTTATGGACATTAGGACATTTTACCCTGAAATAGTTTGGCCTGTGTATTTTAAGAATCAGGACATTTCTTCTACAGAAGCAGAATAACATCACCTCCAAGATACTCACTTAGGATATAATCTTATCTAACACCCAGTCCATGTTTCAATTTCCCCTGTGATCCTAGGAATGCCCACTTGTAAATGATTGTTACCTCAAGCTGCTAAATTTCAGTCTCATTTGTTACACAGCGATAGGTAACTAATGCCTGCAATGCAAGAGACCCAGGTTCGATCCCTGGGTCGGGAAAATCCCCTGGAGAAGGAAATGGCAGCCCACTCCAGTATTCTTGCCTGGAGAATTCCATGGACAGAGGAGCCTGGTGGGCTACAGTCCATGGGGTTACAAAGAGTTGGACATGACTGAGTGAGTAACACACAACACAGTGCAGTGGGTATGATACCACCATAGAAAAATTTCCTTCCTTATTTCTTTAGGTTTGCTTAATTGATATTTTTCCAAGGTTTTAGGAAAATTTTTACATCATTTATTTTAGACATTTTTTTGTTCTAATAAATGTATTTGAAGTTATAAAATTCCCAGTATTCCTTTAATCGTGTCTCCCAGAATTCGAAACAGTTTTACCCTGTGCTCCTGAATGAGTAAGTTTCTTTTATGACTATCTTTTAAATCTGCTATTTATCAAAATTTTCTTAGTTTGCAAACCATGAGAATTTTAGGTGTCCTTTTGTTATCAAGTTCTAATTTAATAGAGTATGGCTGCTCAGTGTGGTTTCAAAGATATTAAATACTTTGGAGTTTATTGGAGTTTATGGCATCCTGCATATTCTCTTTCAGTAAATGGTCTACGTGACTTGAGAAATTATATCTATATTTGCTTTTGGATGATTTTATTCCTTTCTTTATTATTATTTTTAAAATACCCTTAGAAGTTTTATTAATTTTTTTAGTTGAAAAATAAAAAAAAATGTTTTTGCCTGCACTGAGTCTTCAATGTGGGATGTGGGCTTGTTAGTTCCCTGACCAGGGATCGAACCTGCATCCCCTGCATTGGGAGATGGATTCTTAGTCACTGGACCACCAGGGAAGTCCCTCTAGTTTTTTAAAAAGACTTCCTCCTTATATTCATTTATTTATTTTAATCTTTTGGCCACACTAGATGGCACTTGGGCCCTTGACAGTGCAGAGTGTTAACCCCTGGACTGCCAGGGAGGTCCCTGCTTTTTAAATGAATCTTTTGAATCTTGTACCTGATTTCATTTCCTTTTTGCTTTCACTACCCTGTAGCTTAAAACTAACTAAGCTTGTGGATAGCTGGTTGGTCAATACATGGCCTGGTAAACTGGCTTTCTGGGGTAAAGAACAAAACAAAACCCAAAGTTCTGATATGTAGCATTTCTGGTTTCTGCAGTATAAATATTTCTGCCATGGTCAATGTCAAACTACCCATGGTTAACAACTGTCTTTCGACTCTCCTGTTTCACAATCTGCTCTTGTTAAGCTGTTTAAGACAGCTCCAACGTATCACTCCTCTTTTTAAAAAAGAGATGTTCATGTTGTATTTTAGTTCTACCTCTTGGCTTCATTTATTTCTTTGTCTTTTCTCTAATTATTTTCTTCTTCTTTTCCTCCTCCTCCTTTTTACATCATAAGGGCTACAAGCCCTTTGTGGAATGAGGGGCACAACAATGCAAATTTTTTGGCCAACAAAGAAAAAGCCGGCCCTCCAGTCTTTGAACGTTTGTATCTGCAGTAGGTTCTCCGGTCTTTAAACGTTTGTATCTGCAGTGCGTTCTCAAGGCCTCTGCTGTGCTGTCTGGTTTTGAGGCATGCACGTGCAGGTCAAGTTGTCACAAGGATTCATCCCTAGAGTCAAGGAGTCCCCATCCCCAGCTCTCTCATCTAGGAGATTCCGCCCCCCCCCCACCCCCCCCCCCCCCCCCCCCCCCCCCCCCCCCCCCCCCCCCCCCC
>SJYA01002764.1:0-43442 GCA_006410615.1 Neotragus moschatus
CTCAGCTGGTTCATCCCACTAGGTTTCTGAAAGCACTCAGATGATAGAACCTTCCAGCAGAGTGAGGAGTCTCCTGTCCTCACTGCTTTGTCTCTATAATGAAGACGGTAATAGCTGATCTTCTTTCTCTAAAGGGAATGGTTGGAGTGTCTTTAGAGTACTTACTAAAATGTGTGTTTACTATTAATTACTTTTGTTGCCTTTGATTTGGTTTTTCATCTGTTGTTGAGACAAACGTATGAGAATGAGTGACTTTACATAGAATTTCAGCCCCTGCCACAAATAGTAACTGATGACATCCATACCGATATTTCTAAAGCACCTTTCTGCCCCATAATCTCTCCTGTCATCCTTCTAAGCAGCTGAGGAAACGGTAAACATTTGGCAATTCATGCCTGTTCCACATTTGATATGCTATGGGATTTGAGATGTCTGGTGTGAGAATCCCTTTATCTGCCATGTCCCGATAATTTTTACAATAGGAAGGAGCGAAGGGAAGCCATGTGAGGTTCAGGTGTATGTGAGCTTTTGGAAATCATTTGGTTCTGAAATAAATTTTGTGTACAGATACATACTTAGCTTAATATTAAATTAGCAGTCTTACCTATAAGCAGCAGAAAACAAATTTGGCTAATTTTAGAACACAGGAAATTTGTCAAACATCACTGGGGCATGTGGAGGGCAAAGAGAGAGGGATACTTGTGCCTGCCTGCTTGCAAATTCTGGAGGCGGGTCCACATGACCCCCAGAGAGCTGGGAGCTGCAGGGAGAGGGGGAGGAGGGGGAGGAGTCAGCAGGGCTTGAGAGGATCGCAGGGACTGACAGCATATAAATAGAAGACATGCACAAGTCCAGGCCAGTGGAGAGTGGACATGCTCTGGTGGGGAGCAGAGGCTGGAGAGGGATTATTATCGACGGGAGTGGAGCCAGAGGTGTCTGTGGCAGTAGCTATCCCGGTGGATTCACAGACCCAACTGATGAGCATAGTTCTCCTGGATAGAGAAGTGAGAATGAACAGATGAGGAAGGAATGGGCTCAGGAAATTAGTGGATGGAATAGGCCCCAGTTCTTCACGGAACTAACTCCTATATAAAAATCTGGCATGAGTGCACCAGATTGCCAGAGTATAGGAGGCCTGCCTGGGCCCCAGCAACAACAACAAAAGGTTAGGGAAGTATGTTTTCAGCTTCTGTAATAAGACATGGTCTCATCAAGACTCACGTAATCCAGCATTCTCAAAGCATGGGAGCAGAGGCTCGGTGCCAAAGAACCTCCCATACTTAAACTCTTGGACTCAAGATGTGGGGAAATTTGCTCTGATAGCTCAGTTGTTTAAGAACGTTTTGTTGAGGGACTTCCTTGGTGGTACAGTGGGTAAGAATCTCCCTGCCAATGCAGGGGACAGGGGTTATGATCCCTGATCCGGAAAAAGTCCACATGCCACAGAGCAGCTGACCCCATGTGCTGCAACTGCTGGAGCGCCTGGGCCCAGAGCCTGTGCTCCGCAACAGGAGAAGCCCTGGCAGGGAGAGGCCAGGGCGCTGCCGCTAGAATAGCCCTCTCGCTCTCTGAAAGCGGAGAAAGCCCATGTGCAGCAGTGAAGACCCAGCGGAAAGGTAAGAATTAATTAATTTTTTTAAAAAAACCTTTATCACTGAGGAGAGATCGCTTTCCCCTGCCAGGAGCAAGCCGTTGATATGCAAACTAGCCAATCCAGAGCCCTTCCTCCCCTGTCTGGCCTTTGGACCCCAAGAGGCAATATTCCTCTGCCTCTGTGACCTGGAGGCCGCCCTGACAGCTCAGTCAGTGAAGAATCCACCTGCCATGTAGGAGGCCCCCCCAGTGCAAGAGACCACCTGCAACACAGGAGCCCCAGGTGTGATCCCTAGAAATGGCAATCCACCCCAGGATTCTTGCCTGGGAAATTCTATGGACAGAGGAGCCTGGTAGGCTATAGACACCAGGGTTGCAAGAGTCAGACATGACTCAGCAACTAACCCACCACCACCACCAATGATGCCAGGGCCAGGTACCAGACACCTAAAGACCATCTCTAACCCGAAGCCTGCTGAAATTATCCATACCAGCCACTCCTAATCTGTTTACCCTGCTCTGCCTTGACTTTCCCAAGGGGACCCACTAAAGGTCCTAGCCTTTATCTTCCTCTCATCTTTGCCAAGCTGACTGATTTTAATTTTTCTTTCCACTTTTCCTTTCATGGTCTCATTTTTCCCATTTATTAATAATAAATTATTTGGTATTTGCATTTCTTCTTTTACAAATTGTTTGCTTATAATTTTTATTTTTCACTTGCAATGTAAGAAGTTTAAAATATTGAATTTAAGGAAGAAGAAAAATCAGCCTCCTGACCCCAGGGAACAGGTGTGACAGTCACAGCTAGACCTCGGTGTTATTTGAAGCTAGCCTGGTGCTCACAGGTAGGCCATGTAATTCTCTTTGGAATAAACTATTTTATAAAATACCAGTATCAAACAAGGATACACTGACACCATAATAAAGTGACACAAAATAAGACAAGACTATACATAATTTTGTTTAAGAGCAGAGAACACAGGGTACAGTGCAGCTCACAAAGTACTGAACTTCCCCTTTCCTGGGTAACAGGAGTGACGGCTGCTGCTTTACCAATTGCTGCTTTTCCCTTGCTCTAGTCTGACCTCTTTATACATGAGACTGATTAGGACACCCAGTCCTGTAACTGACCATGCTTCCTGGAAATACTCAATTTAGAGTAAACCTTTCTTTTATCCAACCAAAGCCCAAATTCCCCGATAACACATTCTTTCTTATACTTTCATTCTAAAATGCCCTATGATTTCCCACGATGTGTGCCCTCCTTTGCTGTATAAGTAGTAAACACAGTGTGTTCAACTAGGTGTCTTCCTGGTGGTCTCTGGCTGCAAAATGTTGACACATGCTAACCTTTGTCTGTCTGATTTTTTTATGTGTCTTTGAATTTGATTATGGACATGTGTTTGCATGGTTGTAAGTTTGTAGTTGCCATGGAAAGTTTAATTTTTCTTGGTGGTTTTTTTTAATCTTTGGGTCAGGCTTAGAAAATTCTTCATTCTACAATTGTGAAAATTCTATGTATATTTTCATTTAAGTAGAGACGATGAGGAGGATGGTGTCCAAGGGTGAAAGGAAACAAAAAGCTGAAAGTGGGGGCAGGCACCACTTTACACACACTACGGGGAGGAATAACAGGTAAAGGATTCTAAGGTGGTGGAATTCTGGGGTTTACATCTTCTGCTTTGTATTTCATAACTATGTAGGACCTTCAGGGTATTTTATAATGCGGTATTCAATAAGTACTTTCTTGTGGCTAAGTGAAGACATAAGTGCTTGCTTATGTTTACCAAGTTAGCAAAAATGACCTCAAGAGACTCAGTGTAATATAGACCAAAACTGGCTCCAATGATGGGTGTTTTTAAAACTGATGAACTTGAAGTTATACATTATATTTGGTTAATGTGTGTGCACTCCAGATGTTAAAGAAAATGAAAGCATTAGTCACTCTGTCTCTTTGCAGCCCCATGGACTGTAGCCTGAGACCCCATGGGCTATAGTCTGCCAGGCTCCTTTGTCCTTGGAATCCTCCAGTCAAGATTACTGGAGTGAGTAGCCATTCCCTTCTCCAGGGGATCTTTCCAACCTAGGAATGGAACCAGGTCTCCTGCATTGCAGGCAGATTAAATTTTCTAGGCCTTCTGTACTTTAAGGTGATCTCTAAGACCCACATAAATAAATGTATAAAGATAATTTCAGTGTACTTCAATCTACAAGTCTTATAGTATCTCGGGAGAATGAAAACTGAAACACTTAGATAGGTTCTGTGAAATATGGTAGCTACTAGGCACGTGTGTGTGTGTTAGTTGCTCAGTCGTGTCCAACTCTTTGTGACCCCATGCACTGTAGCCCACCAGGCTCCTCTGTCCTTGGAGTTTTCCAGGCAAAATTACTGGAGTGAGTAGCTACTCCCCTCTCCAGGAGATCTTCCCAGCCCAGGGATGGAAGCCAGGTCTCCTGCACTGCAGGAGGATTATTTACCATCTGAGCCCCAGGGAAGCGTATTAGCCACACATGGTTATTAAATAAAAATTCAACTGCTCAGTGACATGAGGCACGTTTCAAGTGCTCAATAGCTCAGTAGCTAGCACCTACCACATGGAAAGTGTAGACCTAGAACTTTGAGTAGCACTATTATTTTTGCTATTATTGGGCCTTGAATAAGGTGCATTAGACCCATTTAAAACCAAAGGGCCAATATTATTTCTCACACAGATAATAATATTTCTGTCTGGAATATGGATCAGTAGTAAGCTGATACCAACAAATTCATTGTTTAACTTATATGCAGAGTATATCATGTGAAATGCCGAGCTAGATGACGCACAAGCTGGAATCAAGATGGCCAAGAGAAATATCAATAACCTCAGGTATGCAGATGACAACCACCCTATAGCAGAAAGCGAAAAGGAACTAAAGGGCCTTTTGACGAAACTGAAAGAGGAGAGTGAAAAAGTTGGCTTAAAGCTCAACATTCAGAAAACTAAGATCATGGTATCCAGTCCCATCACTTCATGGCAAATAGATGGGGAAACAGTAGCAGACTTTATTTGGGGGGGCTCCAAAATCACTGCAGATGGTGACTGCACCCATGAAATTAAAAGACACTTGCTCCTTGGAAGAAAAGTTATGACCAACCTAGACAGCATATTAAAAAGCAGAGACATTATTTTGCCAACAAAGGTCCATCTAGTCAAGGCTATGGTTTTTCCAGTGGTCATGTACAGATGTGAGAGTTAGACTAGCTTCTTTTTTTTGGTATTCCATTTTCACCTTGAGAATGAAGAACAGGAAAACTATGATTGTTTACATTTAGTTATTTTGGCATAATGAATGGGAACTTCTCCTTTCTAGAATAGCAACTGACACTATTTTCTGCTGATGATAAAATGCAAGCTCTCATGAGAAAATTAATCTTGACAGCTTTCCACTACCAACAAACTTTTCTAGTTCAACTGCGGTGATATTAACAAATGTGATTGTTTGATAATCTTAAATGTTAACACTTAAAATCTATACAACTTGGTGAAACAACACACTACTTAAAAAAAAAAATAACGCATTAGTACAACATTCACTCAATGTACAGGACAGACCTTAGATTCCTATGCAACAGATTTGGAAATATTCAGTGATAATTACAGTATATCACTGAAAAATAACCTTTAAGAAGCTACCCCTTTGGTAGTATTACTGTTGTATCAAATTATCTGAAAACGTTACTTAAATTACTTCCGTTACCTATCTGTGTGAGGCTGGATTTTTTCATATACTCAGTCAAAAAGATTAAATACAGAAGCAGATATGCAAAGTCTTCAATCTTCTAATGAGACATACAAGAATATAAACTTTTGAAAGAATGTAAAATCTAGAAAGATCACTTCTCACTATACTATTTTGAAAATAGTGATTTTTCATAAAAATGTATTTTCCTGTNCATAAAGAAGGCTGAGTACAAGAAAACTGATGCTCTTGAACTGTGGTGTTGGAGAAGACTCTTGAGAGTATCTTGGAATGCAAGGAGATCAAACCAGTCAATCCTACAGGAAATTAACCCTGAATATTCATTGGAAGGAGTGATGCTGAAGCTGAAGCTCCAATACTTTGGCTATCTGATGGGAAGAACTGACTCATTGGAAAAGATCCTGATGCTGGGCAAGATTGAGGGCAGGAGGGGAAGGGGATGACAAGAGGATTAGATGGTTGGATGGCATCATCAACTCAAGGAACATGAGTTTGAGCAAGCTCCAGGAGCTGGTGATGGACAGGGAAGCCTGCTGTGCTGCAGTCCATGGGGTTGCAAAGAGTTGGATACGACAGACCGACTGAACTGTACTTTTGTATTTCTTTGTACATGCATTTCTAGGGAAAGTGTCTATGAAATTGATCAATTACATGTGACCCACACAAAAGTCTCTTAAGTACTAGTTTAGACACCAAGCTATAATCTCTAGTCCATGAAGACTAATAATCCAGCAGTCTNTTGGATACGACAGACCGACTGAACTGTACTTTTGTATTTCTTTGTACATGCATTTCTAGGGAAAGTGTCTATGAAATTGATCAATTACATGTGACCCACACAAAAGTCTCTTAAGTACTAGTTTAGACACCAAGCTATAATCTCTAGTCCATGAAGACTAATAATCCAGCAGTCTTAGCAGATCCCTGACATGATACAAATGTTGTTCATCTTTTTCCTGGCAATTACCAGGAAATCTGGGTCAAGATAAGGTAGTTTACTTGCTTATGCACACTTTCAATGTCTGTGTGTTTCTTACTGTAAGCCAATAAAAAGCATTTCACAAACCAGCACTGGCTCACAGAAGACATAAAGTATTATTGGTTTAGATAGACTTGTATTCTGACAACTACCCTGGTTCCAGAAAAATAGCAGGATTGAAAAAATAGGCCTTGGAGATTCCATTTTTAGTAACATGGTGGGCCTGGTTTTAAGGTCTACTTGTCCAGTGAAAGCAAATAAAAATAATAGATTAAGTATAAAAAGCTTCTGTAAGTACAAGAAAATAAATGTTTAGGCAAAATATAAATGTGGGCAATATTTCAGAGGGAGTTGTTTTTACCCTTAGGGCATTAGCCAAATCTGGAACAATCTTCCCTTTGGTTTGCTCGAGCTTATGAGCTGTAATAGGAAATGTAACCCAGAGCTTGTTCATGTGGAGCGCATAGGTGACATCCCCTCCTTGAAAATCCAGAAACCAAGGTTCATATCCTCAGAGGGGGTGTGGAGAGTTTGGAAGCATGGAACCTGCTACTGGGAATATAAAAAGGTGTTGGAAAATACTCAGCCAAGACGGAGTATTAAAGGCCATACTGTGTCCTGGGGATAATGAAAGAAGTTAATCTCATCCTCAAAGACTTACAGGATGCAAGCGTGGTGATCCCATCATATAGTTAATTCTCCACTGTGGTTCTTGCAGAAACTGGCACAATAGTTGCCAGTGATAATGAGACAACAGTAACTCTCAGCCTGGCTACTTTCTTTTCATTTCCTACCTTTATGTTTCTACCTACAAAGTCCTCTCTTTTAATTCCAAATAACCTGGAAGTTTGCCCTAGTATTTTTGGAACATAAATTTTTATCTGAATATGTGAGGAGTGACACTCAAAACCTTGGACTTGAACTCTCTGTTTATTTTGGTCTCTGCGTTCCTAGCCTTAGTTCTGTGAGAAGACATGTGGTCAGATGATCCAAAGTCACCCTGTGGTTGGCAGATCTAAGGTGCTCCCAGTGTTCCCTCCCCTGGTAGCCATGCTCCTGTATAATACCCACTTTTGGAACATAAGCTGGACTAGTGACTCTCTGGTAACATTTAGGAGTTTAATAAACATACATTTTGGGATCACGGGGAAAAAAGATATGAAGAAACTGTGGTCAGCTATCTCAGGACTGGCTGTGCAGGCCAGGCTGGGGAAGCAGAGATTCCAGAGGGAGGCTAAGTGACCTGCATCCCTTTCCTACCTGAGAAGTTCCTCCTCTAAGTCTCAGCCTCCACAGGCCCTCCCTTCAGACAGGAGGACGAGGAGGAAGAGAGCACCAGCAGAGATTCTCATCCTGTCTGGAATGTGAAGGAAACTGTCTGTAAAGAGGACAGGAAGGAAAGTGAAGAGAAAAATGCCCCCAAACGGATACCTGGTGACCAAACCCTCCCCTGTCAGACCCCACCGCTGGGAAAATGAGGAGGCTAACATCTCCAGGCTCCCTGTGCTGCCCCCACCCCCAGCCCAGCTCGCCCTTCCTCCAGCTCACAGTAATGTACCAGGAGCCAAGGGTGACACTGTAAATACATCTCTGCTCATCTCACAACAGACCACCATGAACACACACTCCTGGGAATCCTGTTCTCCCGATATGTATTTAATTCACTGTGTGCAGCCGAACCCAAGTAACACTGGTCTCACAGGAAGGAAGCTGGGGTGTGTCTCCCAGGACAGTGAGGCAGGGAGTTCCAGGGCTGCTAGGGTGGCCCTGCAGGGCTGTTTGGGCTTCTCGGGTGTCAGATGGTAGAGTCCACTCCCCAATGCAGAAGACTCAGATTCAGTCCCTGAGTTGGNGCCGAACCCAAGTAACACTGGTCTCACAGGAAGGAAGCTGGGGTGTGTCTCCCAGGACAGTGAGGCAGGGAGTTCCAGGGCTGCTAGGGTGGCCCTGCAGGGCTGTTTGGGCTTCTCGGGTGTCAGATGGTAGAGTCCACTCCCCAATGCAGAAGACTCAGATTCAGTCCCTGAGTTGGGAAGATCCCCTGGAGAAGGACATGGCAACCCATTCCAGTATTCTTGCCTGGAGAATCCCATGGACAGAGGAGACTGGAGGGCTACAGTCTGTGGGGTCGCAAAGAGTCAGACACGACTGAGCGACAAACACCTTAACCTTAGGGTGGCCATGCAGCACGAGCTTGTCCAGGCATCCAGGTCCCCGTGACCTTTCCTCTCTGCTCTCCCTGGCACGTTGCCCTTGTGGGCAAGGACCAAGGAACCTAAGACCACGTTCATGGTTTGGGAGCAACCAGGGAAGGTAGAGAAGGAGGAAAAGTTTCTTCCCTTGAAGATCAAAACTGAAAATTTACATCTGCTTCATCATATTGGCGAGAATTTAACCATGAGGACAAGCAGCCTCAGAGAGACTGGAGAATGAGTATATTTTAAATCTGGTTGACTTTGTCTAGAAAAAAATTCTATTATTATGGAAGACGGAGGATTTTTCCTATACTTAAATGTTTAAAATCAGCAATGGAGAATCATTATTATCGGTATCTTAAACTGAATTAGATTTGTATTTTAAAAATAGAATAGTCTCAGAATATATTGCTGCTGCTGCTGCTGCTGCTGCTGCTGCTGCTAAGTCGCTTCAGTCGTGTCCGACTCTGTGCGACCACAGAGACGGCAGCCCACCAGGCTCCCCCATCCCTGGGATTCTCCAGGCAAGAACACTGGAGTGGGTTGCCATTTCCTTCCCCAATGCATAAAAGTGAAAGTGAAGTCGCTCAGTCATGTCTGACTCTTTGTGACTCCATGGACTGCAACCTACCAGGCTCCTCTGTCCATGGGATTTTCCAGGCAAGAGTACTGGAGTGGGGTGCCACTGCCTTCTCCAGAATATATTGCTAATTGATAACAAGGTTGTAGACAGACTGTATAGAAAATACCATCTTACAAAATGGACTCTCTCTCTAGAAGACTATCTAAACTCTTAACACTTACCTTGTCCAGGGAGGGACTGGGGAAAGATTCTGGATGGGATGGAGGAGGAAATTTACTTTTTCACTGTAACCCTTTATGTCATATGAACTTTTTAGACTTTATGTATGTATTAGTCAGTTGAAGAAAACCCCACACTGATTTGCTCATCATTTGTTGTGTGGTTACTGTATGTCAAGCTCTGTACTGGGTCTCAGTGAGTGACACACCAAGGGATTCACAGCAGGGTGGAATGAGATATAAACGCAACATAGTCTATAATTGCTGCTGTCTCTTCAGTCGTGTCCAACTCTGTGCGACCCCATAGACGGCAGCCCACCAGGCTCCCCCGTCCCTGAGATTCTGTAGGCAAGAACACTGGAGTGGGTTGCCATTTCCTTCTCCAATGCATGAAAGGAAAAAGTGAAAGTGAAGTCGCTCAGTCGTGTCCGACTCTTCAAGACCCCATAGACTGCAGCTCACCAGGCTCCTCCGTCCATGGGATTTTCCAGGCAAGAGTGCTGGAGTGGGGTGCCATTGCCCAAAATAGTTAACAAAGAGAAAGACATAAGGAGAGGGTGGACAAGCTAAAATAGAATAAGTAAACTCATTTTCTGGTCAGAGTTCGCGCTGCAGCAGCTGTCAGTCCTGCCGGGATCTCGATGCTTATCTTGTCTCTCCTGCTGGCGGGCGCCTGGGCGCCGCCCTTGCTCCCTGACTGAGCCGGCTTTGGGCTCAGCAGCACTCTGGTCCTCCCACGGTTACTGGCGACGTTGTTCCATGAGGCAGCGGCGGCGGCGGTGGAGGCAGGGGCAGATGAGTGCCCTTCGAAGCAATGGGGTATCAGTCTGTCCTGGATTCAAATCGTCGAATCTGCGTCCTTCGAATAGCCTGTTCCGGGAGCCACTTGCTGGGGTCCAGCCCCGGTGGATCCAGGGTATTCGAAGCGTGGACGGCGTCGGCGTCTTAGAAAAAACTTATTTAATTACAGATAGAGAGAGATTAGAAAATTAGCAGAGAAAAGAGGCTGAATAATTTGGCTTACATGGAATACCAATCACCACCTACTTAGGCTACAGGCGTCTTTCCGTTCCCCGAGGGAGAGGAGGCACTGAGCCTTCCCCCCATCCGATCTTAGAAGCCCAGGCAGAATTAATAGGCTTGGTGAGGACCCCCGTGCCAGATGGGAATTCAGCCAGAAAATAGTAGAAGATATTAGGGGAGAGAAACAGGCTGAAGAACTTGGTTTACGTGGGATACCAACAAAATTCCAAGACAAGGAATTTGCACCATCTACGTTGGGCCGCTGGCGCCACTTGAGTATCGGGAGATGCCCCTCCTTGGGCACCTTTTCGTGTGAATTTGAAAGCCGGGGCAAGTAAGCAGACATGGCGGGCACCCACGCTCCAGATGGTAATTCAGCCAGAAATACGGAAAACAAGAAAGAACGACATGAGGGAATCAGTCTACACAGCTTCCAGGAGGGAGGGAACTGATGGAGAACCTACTGGTGCCAGGAGTGGCGCCCCCTGCTGGGGACATGAAGAAATCTGAGGTCTATGCTCTGGTGATCTAAATCCCTCACTCTGATGAGGGTTAGTGCCAGCCCATGACTTCCCTGGACCCCTGCTAATCTCTGTTGTCCTGGTGTGGGAAGTGAGTAAGGTCCACGAAGGAGAAGAAGAGGCAGGAGGCTAGGGTCCTGGGCTCTTAGGACTCAGGGCAGAAGCCTCTTCGAGGCTACAAAGGGTGGGAGGTATGGATGCCTGGAGAGGAGGGGTACCCTCCTTGGTGTCCTTGACTGTAGGTCTAGACAGGGAGAAGGTCATTTTCCACCTTCTGGAAAATGTTATGGGGACCCCGGCCCAGACTCATGCCTGATCTTCTTGTTACCCTTGTGGCCTCCAGGCTCCACTCCAGGTCCTATCCTTTGATCTCCAGGAACCAACTTCATAGCCACCAGCTGGGCAGATCTTTTTCCCAATCTGTTGGGCCAGTCTTTCTGACACAGTGATCCCACTGTTTTAGCAAATAAATAGATAATGTCCCAGTAACTCTGACTGTGAGCAGAGAATGAGTCTCCCTTCCTTGAGTCTCCCTGCCCCAACCCCTCCCCCAGCCTCTTGTATGGAGGTGTATGAAGTGGGGACTGAGGTGGGGGTATTTCTCTGGAAGAAAGGAATTCCTTTAATCTCCTGTGCTCTCTCCTTTTCTCTTTTTCATTCTTCCACCTGTACTTGAGTCACATCTTACTTGGAAGGATGTGAGGGCTGGACTATAAAGAAAGCGATGTGCTAAAAAACTGATGCTTTTGAACTGTGGTGTTGGAAAAGACTCTTGAGAGTCCCCTGTCCTGCAAGGAGATCCAACCAGTCCATCCTAAAGGAAATCAGTCCTGAATATTCATTGGAAGGACTGATGCTAAAGCTGAAACTCCAATACATTGGCCACCTGATGCAAAGATTTGACTCACTTGAAAAGACCCTGATGCTAGGAAAGTTTAAGGTGGGAGGAGAAGGGGACGAGAGAGGATGAGATGGTTGGATACATCACCTACTCAATGGACACAAGTTTGAGTAACCTCTGGGAGTTGGTGGTGGACAGGGAGGCCAGGCTTGCTGCAGTCCATGGGGTTGCAAAGAGTTGGACCCAACTGAGTGACTGAACTGAACTGAACTGATACAGGTAATTTCAGAAAAATACCGAAAACATAAGTATAGTTTACCACCAAATTACAGAGCTGACACCGGTGTGTTTATCATCCGGGTGGAAAACAGAGCCTCTACCAGCACTCAGGCCCAAAGCCCCTGTGCCTCTCCCCACACAGACCCCACCTCCCTCTGCTCGTGTCCACTCAGTGACCTTCCCCCACCTGCTCCTCTCTGGTTCCTGCCCCACACCTGTGGCCTCCATCCCATAATGTCAGTGTTTCCTGCCTCTCTGCACTTCTCCAGAAGCCTCCCCACCTTTACAGGCACTTTGGGATCTCCTCTCCCTCCTCTTTCTCCACTCTCCTACTGCATCCTAGGAATGGAGGTTCCAGAGCTGATTCCCCAGAGAAGAGTCTATAAGTGTGGCAGTAGCCAGAAGAAATGACAGTACTTGGGCTTCAAGGTCCCATCCCTTGATAATGAGGACACCTTGTATGTTGGTGGGCTCCACCCTGGACCTGGCATTACAGCCTTGATATCTGATCCTCTCTGAGACCAAAGTCCTTGGTTATTTAATGGGGAGAGAAATGTCCATGTCAGCATGTATTTTGGGTGAAAATTCCAACTTTGATTTTGACATCAAATGGACACCAGCTTGTGTGCACAGCACTGACTCACTTCTGGGAGCCTAAGGAGAGCCTGGGCAGGTCTCTGGTAAGGAGGTCAAAGGGGAGCTCAGGTGTCCAGTCATCAGCCCTGTGGCCTCACGGGGGCATGACCACTCTTTCCTCTCCAGTTCTGTGCAGGGAAGGCAGAGGATGCATTGTGGTCTGAGTCAGACAGAAATGACTGCCCTGGCCCAGGGAGGGGATGAAGGTGCTTTCTGAGCAGCTCTGGGGTCAGGCTCGAGGGTACAGCAAGGATTAGAGGAGAGGAGACCCTGGAGCCCTGCCCTGTATCTCAGATTTCCATCTTTTCTCTCCATGTCGCCTCTCTGAAGCTCGTTGATGAAAGCATCCTGGAAAGTTGATAATCGCTTCTTCCATTTCCTGTTCATTTCTAGTTGATATTAAAATGTGCTTTCATTTTAGTATAGTTTGAGGTTTACAACCAAGTAGCATAGTTAGTCAGAGAAGGCAATGGAACCCCACTCCAGTACTCTTGCCGGAAAAATCCCATGGACGGAAGAGCCTGGAAGGCTGCAGTGCATGGGGTCCCTGAGTGTTGGACACGACTGAGTGACTTCACTTTCACTTTTATGCACTGGAGAAGGAAATGGCAACCCACTCCAGTGTTCTTGCTTGGAGAATCCCAGGAACAGGGGAGCCTTGTGTGCTGCCGTCTATCGGGTCGCACAGATTCAGACACGACTGAAGTGACTTAGCAGCAGCATAGTTAGTAGAGAGTAACTATATATTCCACACTCTGTGAGGACATTTTATACCACCATCATACATTCCTCACAGCTGATGATGACCAATATTGACATAGTGTTACTAAACTCCAGAATTTATTTGGACTTCATTAGTTTTCCTTTAACCTGATCAAGGATCCCCATGAAAGACACATATTAAGTTTGAATTGTGTCTCCTTCAGGCTCCTCTGGCTGAGACAGTCACACAGACTTCTCTTGTTCTTGATGACTTTGATGTTTCACGGAGTACTGTTCAGAGACCTAGTAGAACATCTTTCGACTTGACTGGGGCAAAGGGTTTTGGGGAAGAGGACCACAGAGATGAGTGACAGTCTCCCATCACCAAGGGTATACACTGTCCACTGGGGTGTGACTAATAAGTTCACTTCATCCCCTGGCTAAGGTACGTTTCCCGGGTTTCTTTGTGAACTTCTATCTTTACTTTCCCACTTTTCACCCTGTGATCTTTAGAAGAAAGTCACTATGTGCAGCCCACACTTAAGGGGCGCTCTGATATGCACATTGGTGTACAGTTCAGTTCAGTTCAGTTGCTCAGTCGTGTCTGACTCTTTGCGACCCCGTGAATCACAGCACGCCAGGCCTCGCTGTCCATCACCAACTCCTGGAGTTCACCCAAACTCATGTGCATCGAGTCGGTGATGCCATCCAGCCATCTCATCCTCTGTCATCCCCTTCTCCTCCTGCCCCCAATCCCTCCCAGCATCAGGGTCAGGTTTGTGCAAATATGAGTTTTCAAATGAGTTGGAGAAATAGTAGATTGATCAGTGCACAGGATGGGGAGTTTCTGTGTAGCTTCGTTAGAAACTGCTCACTCTCATTTCTGGTGGCTGCGTCGCTTCCTATTCCTGCCCCGGTGAGTGAGGGTTTCTGCTGCTCTGCGTCCTTCTGCTGCTCCAGCCTTGGCATCACCAGTTCTTGGATTGTAGATGTGCCATCACGTGTGATACACATTACTGTCTTTGCAATTTACATTTCCTAACAACATAAGACGTTTAGCATCTTTTCATATATATTTCCATTATTATATGTGCTAGAAGAGGTGTCTATTCAAACTTTATTTTTAAATAGTTGTTTTCATTTTGTTGCGTTGAAGACTTCTATGTATATTCTAAAACAAGTCCTTTATCAGATATGTGAATTTACAATAATTTCTCCCAGGCTGTGGCCTGAGTTCTTTTACTGATCTAACAGTATTCGTTAATGAACAGTATACTTTTCTGAAAAGAAAAATGAGAAATTTCTAGCTGCACTTGCTTCTGAGTAGAGGACTTGAGTGAGTGGGGAATGAGGGGAAGAACATGAATTATTTATTTTTGTATATGCTTAAGTATCTTTTCAATTCTCTTTCTGTGCTGGTAAATAATGCTTTCAAAAATTACATGAAAATCCCTTATATTTGTAAACACTTGATAGGTCACCCTCAGCTCATACACTAGGATGTACATTCTGATCTTCTAGCTGAGCTGGAGCTCATCACGCATCTGTGTTGTTCTCCTGTTGGACATAAGTCATCTCACAGAAGATCAGCATCAGACAAGGACATCTGAGTGCATGACACAGAGAGACAAAACAAGAGCAGGACAGCAATTCTGTACAAGCACAGACCAACCAGGCAGCACAGTGCCCCTCACCGTGGACCAGACCTCTCTCTGTGCTGACCCAGAGACCATTGCTTCCTCCCAGTCACAGCTCTACCCTCGCTCTAGTCTGCCCTCTCTATAGCAGAGGCTCACTGAGGTGCCCAGGCGTACAATTGCCCCCACCTCCTGACCACACCCAAACTAGAGTGAGCCAGTCTCGCACAGACGCTTCTCAAAATCAAAGCCGACATTCTCTATATCAGCAGTCCTCAACTTTTTGGCACCAGGAACTGATTTCACGGAAGACAATTTTTCCATGAGTCAGGGATGGGAGGAATGGTTTCAAGATGATTCAAGCACAGTATATTTATTGTACACTTTATTTCTAATCTAATGTTGGCACTGATCTGACAGGAGGTACTGGGCCAAGCTCAGAGTTTGGGGACTCCTGACTATATATGTTCTCACACCTTACAAGGACACTATCTATCATCCCTGAAACTGTGTAATCTTCCTCTCTGTACCCAGTATAAATCCACTTGATTGACACAGATTTGCTTCTGATGGTCTTTGGCTGAAGAACATTGAGACATGTTACCTGTTTGCCAAAAGTTTTTATGTGTCTCCATTGGAATAGGGGCATATGTTTGTATCCTGTGAGTGTCTGATTGACATAGGAAAGATTTATCTGTTTTGATGGCTTTTAATCTTTGGGTCATAAAACTCTTCATTCCACAAGTGTAAAAAATTCATGTATATTTTTGTCTAGGAGAGAGGGGTCCAAGGGTGAAGAGGAGCAGAACTGATTGAATTTGGGAAGAAAGTATAGCAGAAGCAGTAAGAAAAAGTAATAAGTGGTGAATTCTAATGTTCTGCTTTACAACTTTACAAGTATGTACAAGTCTTACAAAGTATTGATATCTGTTGTGTTCAATAAACACTTTCTTTTGGGCTAAATGAAGGCTTCTGTGTCTCCTTATGTTTACCAGATTAAGGAAAACACAAGAGATCAAGGATTATATATAGTGATGAGCAGTTTTGAACACTTACAACCTTAAGGTGATAAACCATGGTTTGGCTAATGTCTGAACACTTGATCTGTTAAAATACACATTAAAGAAACTTTCAGAGCATGTCGTATTTAAAGCTATATCTAAGACCTGCACAGACAAATCCATGATTTCAATATTAAGATTATTTTAACGTGCATCAACCTATGAGTCACACAGTATCTTTTAGGGGAAAGAGACAGGAGATTAATTAACAACATTCTACATATGCATTGCCAATATGCTAGCTAGTAGCTACATATTGCTATTTAAATTAAAGTGCTCAGCACAGCAGTCACTTTAAGGTGCTAAATAGCCTCATGTAGCTACTGACTACCTGAGTGGACAGCACAAACACAGAACAATTCTTTCAGCACAGGATGTTCTGTTGGAATGGACTGCTCCCATGATCTGTGGGCCTCGAGTCAGGTGCACTAGACCACGTGAATTGAAAGGGCCAATATTATTTTTCTTAGACACTACGTCAGATTCCTGTCTGGGATATGAATACATATTAAGCTGATGTGTAACAAAATCAAAGTAGGTTATGAGTGGATCTGGCTCCTTCAGGTACAAACTGTTCCCAGTTCCAAAGGGGAAACACCTGCACCACAACCTCCCTTCCCAGACTGAGGACACTCTCTGGCATCACTTTCTAGGGGGTGAGTTCTCTCCTAGAGGAGCCCAGTGGCAAGGCCCTCAGTTAAGTTTGGGGAGGCAGGGAGTCCAGCTCAGGTAAAAGCATTTTCCAAAATGAAGAGGAGGCGAAGGCAGGGATCAGTTGAGAGACACCCTGGTTTATTAAGAATAGCAGTTCTCAGAGTGTGGTCTGTGGAACCCTTGATGTCACTGAGACCCTTTCATGAGATCCTGGAGGTAAAAGCTACTCTCATAGCATCACTCAGATATTTCTGACTTCTCACTATGTTGACATTTGCTTTGATGTATACCAGCAGTAATGCAGACTACAGTAGCAAACTTAACTAATAATTATTCTCACCAAAACTTTCTTGTAGAAAATAAGAAAACTAATAATCAGGTTTGCTTTAAAACATCCAGAATGACACATTAAAAATTCTTATCCATCCTTAATAAACAAAATGGAAAAAAATATGAAAAAGAATATATACACATGTATAAGTGAATCACTCTGCTGTACAGCACAAATTAACATTATAAATCAAATATCCCTCAGTAAAGTAAATTTTTAAAAATAAATTTAAAAAATGCTTGTTTCCTAATCATCAGTCTTAAATACACATTTTAAAAGTAACTTCTGTGATAACATGGAAAGTATACCTCAAGCAATTCTACTACATTTCAAAGTCCTATGGCCAAAGGAAAAATTCTATGTGCTCTGAACTACCCTCTTTTTCATGGAAAACCAATCTTATTGAAAGAATGAATGAGCAGAAAGATCTGTATAATTTAGTGAAACAATGTATTACTTTGTAAAAATCTTGTATTAGTACAAGAGATGTTCAATGAGCAAAACAGGCATATGGATTTTAATGTAACAGAATAGAAAATAGTCCATGATATTGTTTCAGGCCCACTGTGGAAAAACCTTTGAGAAACTACAATTTGTACAGTTTTAGTTTTGTATCCAAGATGAACATCCACAACTATCTGAAAAGATTATTAAAAAATACTACTCCTAACTATGTGTGGGCTTTTTCACTTTCACAGACTACCATCAAAATAACAGACTCAATGCAGATCCAAACCTGAAAATCCAGTGGTCTTCTAGTGAAAGAGACAGGAAAGATACTTGGAAAAAATGTATAAAGCTCTATGATTTTCACCACCCTGTTTATTCTGGGAAATAGTTATTCACATTAAACACATGGGTTATTAATATTATTCTAAATAAACAAAAATCTTTAGAGTGTATTATTCATAGTATGGAAAATATGCATAGAAGTGGTCACATAATACTATCCTTGGCATCCTCACTAATTTGTAAGATTGTGTAGATATTTTAATCAAAATCGCAAACAGCCCCAGAGCTAGGACAAAGAACTCTCACAGGGGAGTTCAGTTCAGTTCAGTCGCTCAGTCATGTCCTACTCTTTGTGACTCCATGGACTGCAGCATGCCAGGCTTCCCTGTCCATCACCATCTCCTGGAGCTTGCTCAGACTCATGTCCATCAAGTCAGTGATGTCATCCAACCATCTTATCCTCTGTCATTCCCTTCTACTCCTGCCTTCAATCTTGTCCAGCACAGGAGTCTTCTCCAATGAGTCAGTTCATCCCAACAAGTGGCCAAAGTACTGGAGCTTCAGCTTCAGCATCAGTCCTTCCAATGAATATTCAGGACTGATTTCCCTTCAAATTGACTGGTTGGATCTCCTTGCAGTCCAAGGGACTCTCAAGAGTCTTCTCCAACACCACATTTCAAAAGCATCAATTCTTCAGTACTCAGCTTTCTTTACAGTCCAACTCTTACATCCACACATGACTGCTGGAAAAACTATAGCTTTGACTAGATGGACCTTTGTTGACAAAGTAATGTCTCTGCTTTTTAATATGTTGCCTAGGTTGGTTGTAGCTTTTCTTCCAAGGAGCAAGTGTCTTTTCATTTCATGGCTGCAGTCACCATCTGCATGATTTTGGAGCCCCCCAAAGTAAAGTCTGCCACTGTTTCCATTGTTTCCCCATTTATTTGCCATGAAGTGACGGGACCAGATGCCATGATCTTACTTTTCTGAGTGTTGAGCTTTAAGCCAACTTTTTCACTCTGCTTTTTCACTTTCATCAAGAGGCTCTTTAGTTCCTCTTTGCTTTCAGCCATAAGAGTGGTTGTCATCTGCTTCTCTGAGGTTATTGATATTTCTCTTGTCTATCTTGATTCCAGCTTGTGCTTCATCCAGCCCAGCATTTAACATGATGTACTCTGCATGTAAGTTAAATGAGCAGGGTGACAATATACAGTCTTGACATATTCCTTGCCCAATTTGGAACCAGTCTGTTGTTCCATGTCCAGTTCTAACTGTAGCTTGTTGACCTGCATACAGATTTCTGAAGTAGGCAGGTCAGGTCGTCTGGTATTCCCATCTCTTGAAGAATTTTCCACTGTTTGTTTTGATCCACACAATCAAAGGCTTTGGCATAGTCCATAAAGCAGAAGTAGATGTTTTCTCTCTTGCCTTTTCGATGATCCAGAGGATGTTGGCACTTTGATCTCTGGCTCCTCTGGCTTTTCTAAATCTACCTTGAACATCTGAAAGATTAGGGTTCAGGTTCTGTTGAAGCCTGGTTTGGAGAATTTTAAGCATTACTTTGATAGTGTGTGAGATGGGTGCAATTATTGGGTAGTTTCAACATTCTACCTAGCAGGAGGGTACCAGGGTCTAGCCTCAGTTGGATCCAGGGTATCTTCGGAGGGACGGTGTCAGTGACTGAAATTTATTTATTTAGAGATATAGAAGGAGATAAAGAAAGAATTTTGAAGAGAATAGAGGAGAGAAAGAAGCTGATACTCCTTGGTTTACACAGAAAGCCAACAGAGCCCCAACACGGGACTTGCACTGTTCACGTAGGTCACAGGCGCCTTCTCGAATAGCTGAAAATGCCCCACCTTGGGCACCTTCTTGAGTGGGTCTTAGAAGCCCAGGCAGGAAAGTGAACTCAGAGGGCCCCTGCGCTCCAGGGAATTAGCCTGAAGAGAAAGAAAAAGAAAGAACGAACGACATGGGGAGGCCAAGCGATGGTGAGGGGAGGCCCACAACTTTATTTTCAAAGGGAGATTTTATACCTTAAGTTGTACATAGAGAATAATGGAAAATGCAGAGTCAGTAGTCCTGACCCTTATTGAGACCAAGCTTTCCTTCTGCATACCTGTCTGTATACACAGGTCTTAGGTGATTTACATCACCTTCTGGCCAGGAGGCCTATTAGCATTTTATGGCCCTTTTCTGATAAGGGTCCGTTAACCAGAATACTTATTCTCCCTAAAAGTGTTATTCTTTCTAAAGTCTGGCACCACTCTCAGAAAGCACTAAATAAAGTTACATTCCTATAGGGCAAAGGTGTAATGGCCTATAACAAGGAAAGAATTTATTAACTCAAAGTTTAATGTTGTTAATATCAAGGCCACTACTTATATTTTAACTATATTAATTAATGCACTCCCAGGTACACAACGAAAGATATGAAAACTTGGCGGCAAGCATTGGCTCAACAATGAAACCCTTAATCAGTTCTATTCTAATGATTTTTAACTCCTCGAACATTCCTACATTCCTAGAATGTTTTAAGCTTCCCATGCCTCTCTCTGTTGGGGGGCTATAAACAATCAAATGCCTAGTTGTAAAAGTCCGGATAAACCTGTCAGGCAAGTTAGAGAGCCATCAGAGGGGTTTGAATTGAAACACTCCCATTATGCCCAGGAGACTTATTTACTAGAGCTCTAAGCTGATTTTCTTTAGAGAAAGGTGGTTGGGGAGAGCTCCCTGTTAATGTCAGAAGAGTTTGGTGAAAGGCATAAAATAGTAAGACAGACAGATTTTGGTTTTGGGGAAGATGTTCGAGCAGGTGTAGGGGGTCCCTCGAGTCCTGATTAGCCTTTGCCCGTCAGGTCTCTTCCTCATGACCTTTGCCACTGGTGGGATCTCCCCGGCTCCCAGCAGGACAGGAGGGATCAGGGCAAAGTCCCAGGTGCCTGGAGGGCAAGCCGCTCAGGATCTCAGGGTCAAGGGCGGTGTCTAGGACTGGAACCTCCCATGTTGGGGATTCCCCTTCTCCTCCAATTTCACTTTTTCACAACCTATGTTTAGCCCTGCTGCCTGGACATTCATGATGCGGCTCCAGGTCTCACTGCCACTGGGTGCCCGGTTTCTAGAAAAACGAATCAGCGGATCCCAGTTATAAAGTCTCCATTGACCCGCCAAGATTCTGCTTCTTCCCAGACCCAGAGGATGCGAGTCATGGGGCCGCGAACCCTCCTGCAGCTGCTCTCGGTGATCCTGGTCCTGACTGAGACCTGGGCTGGTGAGTACGGGGTCGGGAGGGAACGGCCTCTGCGGGGAGGGGCAAAGGGACCGCCTAGGAGTCTGGGGGGCAGAACCCCAGACACGGAACGACCCTGACGCCCCTGCCCAGACCCGCCCCCTCCCCGGGTCCCAGCCTGTCCCTCCCTTGCTTCCCGACCCCTCTTTTCTACCCCTTTCGAAGTTTGGCCAGGTTTTCGACCGCTTCCATCTCACTGGCCCTACACCCCCTCCTCCCTCCCGGGTCCATCACCTCGGACCCGGGACCCGCGCCGGGAGGAGGTCGGGCCGGGTCTCACCCCTCCCCGCCCCCAGGCTCCCACTCCCTGAGGTATTTCTACACCGCCGCGTCCCGGCCCGGCCTCGGGGAGCCCCGCTTCATCATCGTCGGCTACGTGGACGACACGCAGTTCGTGCGGTTCGACAGCGACATCCCGGATCCGAGGGTGGAGCCGCGGGCGCGGTGGGTGGAGCGGGAGGGGCGGGAGTACTGGGATCAGGAGACGCGAAAGGCCAAGGACGCCGCCCTGACTTTCCGACTGAACCTGAACAACCTGCGCAGCTACTACGACCACAGCGAGGCCGGTGAGCGCCGCGGGCCCGGGCCGAGTCACGCCCCCATCCCCAGGGACC
This sequence comes from Neotragus moschatus, assembly GCA_006410615.1. Classification (NCBI taxonomy): domain Eukaryota; kingdom Metazoa; phylum Chordata; class Mammalia; order Artiodactyla; family Bovidae; genus Neotragus; species Neotragus moschatus. The sequence continues at coordinate 21,630 of SJYA01002764.1, forward strand.
GGCGGGGGCGCCCGAGTCTGCGGGTCGAGGGTCACCCCAGCCCTGCGGGACCCGCCCGGCCCCACCCGGGAGGAGCCGGCGGGGCTTGACGCGGTTTCACTTCAGTTTGGGTCTAATCACCGCGGGTGGTCGGGCGGGTCAGGGTCTCACACCGTCCAGTGGATGTACGGCTGCGACGTGGGGCCGGACGGGCGCCTCCTCCGCGGGTACAGTCAGTTCGGCTACGAAGGCAGAGATTACCTCGCCCTGAACGAGGACCTGCGCTCCTGGGCCGCGGCGGACATGGCGGCTCAGATCTCCAAGCACAAGATGGAGGCGGCAGGCGATGCGGCGCGTGTGAGGAGCTACCTGGAGGGCGAGTGCGTGGAGTCGCTTCGCCGATACCTGGAGACCGGGAAGGACACGCTGCTGCGCGCAGGTACGAGGGGCGCGGGGCCGCCCTGATCTCCCCTCGAGCTGGAGCTGGCTTCCCACGAGGAGAGGAAAGTGGGGTCCCTGTGGGAACAGCGCCCCGGGTTCTTGTCAGGAGAGGGAGGAAATCCGCCCGGGTTTTCAGATTCTGTACAAGACAGTCACCAGTGGCCCCACTTCTCTGAAGGACAATCAAGGAATCCAGTGTTTTTGAGGAAGAAGCCGGAAACAAACTATCCTGAAATAGCTTGTCAGCAGTGCCCTTTGACCCTGGCCACCATCTTGTGATCCATCACTTTCTCTCTCAAGGCCTATTCTCACCCTGAGAGCATCTTAGGAGACCTGACTCCAGCTTTTCTGAGTCATTCAGCCTCCACCAGACCTTTAGTCTATATTCTCCCCATCACATTTTTAGAGCACCTATCCTAGTCTCTCATTCTAGAAATTTCCAAGGACTAATATAGATCATCCTTGATCTCTGATTTGAGGCTGTTATGTAGCTCTTGTGCTGCTTTTTTCAAAACCATGCTCCTAAATGTTCCATAGCTCAGAGGGTAAAAAATTTCATAATAAGTCTGGGATCTGATGTACAGCCTGGTGACTGTAGTTAATAATAATTCTGTATTGTGTACTTTAAAAATGATCTTAATCATTCTCATCACCACTGTCAAACAGACACACACATAAGGTAAGTTGATGAATATATTAATTACCTTCATAGTGTCCATATATATCAAAGCAACATGTAGTACACTCTAAATGTGTATAATTTTTTTAAGTATACCTCAGTAAACCTGGGGATAAAATCACTGTTCTGTCCTTCCTCAGGATGGTCACATGATGCTGCTTCACTGACCCGTGGAGGTTACACAAACTGAATTTTCTGATTCTTCCTCAGACCCTCCAAAGGCACATGTGACCCATCACCCCATCTTTGAGCACGAGGTCACCCTGAGGTGCTGGGCCCTGGGCTTCTACCCTGAGGAGATCTCACTGACCTGGCAGCACAATGGGGAGGACCAGACCCAGGACATGGAGCTTGTGGAGACTAGGCCTTCAGGGGATGGAACCTTCCAGAAGTGGGCGGCCCTGGTGGTGCCTTCTGGAGAGGAGCAGAGATACACGTGCCGTGTGGAGCATGAAGGGCTTCAGGAGCCCCTCACCCTGAGATGGCGTAAGGAGGGGGATGGGGCTGGAGTGTCCTCTAAGATAAAGCAAGAGCCCTTCAGGACTCAGTTCAGCAAGATCAGGGCTCAAGCCTGAGGTCAGGGCCTCTTCCCTTTCCTCCACAGAACCTCCTCAGACCCCCTTCCTTACCATGGGCATCACTGTTGGCCTGGTTCTCCTCGTGGTGGCTGTGGTGGCTGGAGCTATGATCTGGAGTGAGTTTTCTTGTCTCAGTGGGGATTTCAAGCCCAGGTAGTTTACCTGCCTGGTTACTGGAAAGTATGCTCCACACACGCATGGAGTCTGGAATTGATGGTAACATTTTGCTTTTCTAAACCATGTATGAAAATGAAAGAGAAAATTTTCACCTTCGAAATTCCAGTTGGGGACCAGCTTTCCAGCACTTGAAGGTCAGAGGGAGATCCTTGATGAGAACAGACCTCCAGGAGGGCAGGTGGCCCAGTCCTTACACAGCTCCCTTCTCTGTGTTCCTGATCCTAGCATGAGTTTTGACCACAGTTCCAGAAAGTTCTTTGGGGTCTAGGACTAGGGGTTCCTTTAGGGTCTCATGACTCAGCCTTCTCCCTGGCATCTCATGTGATATTTTCTTCTCACAGGTGAAAAAAGACGGACCTACACCCAGGCTGCAAGTAAGTATGGAGGGGGTGATTCCTGAGACCCTTGTGAGGGTGCAGACAGGAGGCCATGGGGGGCTCACCCTCCTCAAAGTTCCTTCTCTAGTTTCTCTCCTGTGGGTTCTGACCACGTCCTGGTCTTGTTCTCCCCCAGGCAGTGACAGTGACCAGGGCTCTGATGTGCCTCTCACGGTTCCTAAAGGTGAGATACGGAAGGGTCAAGATTGGAAGGGGGATTGGGGCAGAGGGGACACACTGGACAGCAAGGATCTTTGAGTGGGACATGTGGGCATGTGGGGGGCTGTGGAAAATGTCAGCTCTTACATGACTGACCTGAACTGGTTCCTGATTCTTTTCTCTCACAGTGTGAGACCGCTGCCTTGTGAGGACTGAGTGATGCTCGGTCCTGCTTTGTGACATCAGATCCCCTGACCCCTCTTTCTGCAGCTGCATCTGAATGCATCTGTGTTTCTATTAGCATAACATGAGGAGGTGGTGAGACTGGCCCACCCCTGCTCACTGCGCTCCCTCCCCATCTGACCTGTGTTCTCCTCCCTGTTGGACTCCCGTGTTTCGGCAGAGGTGGGGCTGGGCCCTTTCTACCTTTGTCTTAACTTCATGTTATGCTGAGAAATACTGAAAATAAGAATCTGGATGTGAATTTGTTTTTTCTAATCCATGTCATGAGGGTTGATGGGTTAATAAAAAAGAAAGATTCTTAAAGTTTGAGACAGGTAAACAAACGGAACCACTGAGAATCTTCCAGCATCTACATGTTTGCTGTACTGAGTCTGATCTCAGTGGGACCACAGAAGGATATGAGGAGGTATGAGCCTTCTCCAGTGAGTGCTGAGTCCTTTGTGGGCTTCAGAGTGGTCACTGGTTGGATGGGTCATCTTCTCTGTTTCTTTGTCCTTTTCCCTTCAGTAGAAACTTGTCCCACCAGAACCTGTGATCACAGGGACTCACAGGCAATCCAGGAGCTCAGCCAAATTGGGAACAACTGAGGTCAGTGATCAGAGAGCATTTGGAATAAGGAGGAGTCTTAAATCCACATTTCAACAGTTGTACTTTCCTGGGAAGAAAAGGGCTAGAGATGCATGTTGGTTTCTCTGCCCTGAGGTACATAGCCAGGTGGAAGACTGAAGAAGTGTTATCAGCTCAAAATAATGAAAATCAATGAATCCTGCTGTTTGAAACTATTACCTAAATGGATTTCTCACTCATTCCTTAGTGTAACAACTAAATACAAATATTTCTGTTACATAAATGAAAATTGTGTGTATGTCTACTCATTTCATTTCAAGAAAAGCCACAGAATAAGCTTGAAGCTACCCAGCCAGGAACAGAATCCGCAATCCTCCTAGGTGGGGTCCCACATCAGACCCACTGGCCCCAGCTGAGCACAGATGTCACAACTCACACCTCTGACCCCATTCAGGCTGGGACTGCTTTCATTACTTCCCTTGGCAAATGGGTGTCATTAGTGCCATTCATGCCACTTTTGCTAAATGCATTCTTCATGGTTTCAGCTTATGTCACCACCCCCTAAGCCAGAGTCAGTATGTGGTCACCTAACTGTGGCCTTATACTGTGTCCACTTGAAAGAATGTTGGAGAAGCAAGTTTTCCTCTCATATGGAGGCAGGTAGTCTCTGCCTTCTACTAGGGCACTTGAAGTCTGGGATTCCCCTCACATGGGAAGAGGGTACAGTTACTGGGGGTGGAGGTTGGGAATGAGAGATGGAAAAAGAATGACAAATTTCATTTTGGTTTTGGCTGTATTTGAACATTGCTACGGACCAGTGACTCTTTGTGCCTCCCATTTCTCCCCTTTTAAATGTGTTTGGGGCTTCCCTGGTGGTCCACTGGTTCAAAATCTGCCTGCCAATGCAGGGAACATGGTTCAATCCCTGCTCCAGGAAGACCCCACATGCCGCGGAGCAACCGAGCCCACTGGCCACAACTACGGGAAACCACGTGCTCTAGAGCCTGCGCTCTGAAACAAGAGAAGCCACCACAGTGAGAAGCCTCTGCTCTCCACTACTAGAGAAAGCCTGTGCACAGCAATGAAGACCCAGCACTACCAAAAATAAATAGATAATTTTTTAAGTGTATGAAGGTTATGCCCGTCCCACCATTCTACATTAGATCTTGATACAAATGGCAAGATTCCATTATTTTCTATGGCAGACTAATATTCCTCTTACATTTTCATATCCATTCAATCATCGATGGGCACTTAGTCTGTCTCTATATTTTGATTGTTGTGGTAAGCAATACTTCAGTGCACATGGGGGTGGACATCTCTTTTTCTCCTCACTGATCAAGCTGGCTTTAATTGTTGACACAAAAATTTGCATGTTTCATACTGAAACTGGCCCTGCACAGGTGTCTGATGAATGACCTTTTGACAACAGAGCCCCCTTCCCCCATCATGCGCCACCATTTTTTAACATGGGTCCCCTGAAGAAGCAAGTAATTCAGATGCGGCTCCGAAGAGCAGATTACCTCACCTTTTTCTTGCCTCCAATGTCCTTTTCCCACGCCTAAGACCACCTTGCTTGGATGGGGTGGGGGAGGAGGAGCCAGGCATTCGGCTTGTAGGATCTTATTTTCCCCACCAGGGATTGAACCTGGGGTCCTTAGCAGTGAAAGTGCTGAGTCCTACTCATTGGACCGCCAGGGATTCCCCTGGCCTGCTTCTTTGTCCTGTAAATATCTCAAGCCCCTGGCCTTTGGGGAAGAAAACATTCGATCTGTTCTCTCCATCACCTCACTTGGCTGCCTTATGACTAAATCCTTTCTCTGCTGCAAACCTTGGCATGTTGCGGTTTTGGCTCACTGCTTACTGGGCAGATGAACCTGTCTCAGTAACTTCCTCACTTCCAGGAGTGCTCTAGGCTTTGCAACCTTGCCTTCTGCCTTCCACTTGCCTTCCAGACAGCAGCAGCGGAGGGAGGTGCAGGCAGAAGGGCTTCCTTTAGTAGAGGCTTGACGGGGTGAGGCGGGCGGGGCATGGCGCTGGCTAGTCAGAGGCACCTGAAGAAGAGCTTGGGGCCTCGGTCCAGGGTGCACCCTTTGGAGCCAAGCTGGCAAGCAGGGCATCACGGTCCTCAGCGGAGAGACAGCTGCTGTACCACAACCTTGTGCCAGAGGCCCAGGCCCAAGGGCCTGGACAGCACAGCCTGACAGGTGGAGGAAGCTGAGGCCTCGGGAACGATCCCGGAGGGCAGCCAGGGCTCCTCCAGGCCAGTTCACCTGATTTCAGGGTTGGCAGACAGGTGAGTGAGATCAGTGAGGAGCAGAGACGGAGATATCTGTTCAGAGCTCTTCAGGCCATGTTGCCCAGGTGGTTTGCCTACAGGTTCAGGTACCCCAGGCGCAGTCTTTCTGGATCAGGTAGCTGACCAGGGTCCATGAGGCCTGGGTCACTCTTGCTAGCAGCCACAGCGCTTAGCTCCAGGTCCAGGAGGCTGTGGGCTGGCAGGCTGCTCAGGGCCTGGGCTAGGGCAGTGGCGCCCAGGCCATTGTAGGACAGAGCCAGTGTCTTCAGGCACTGGGCATCTTGGAAGGTGCTGCTCAGAGCCACCTGGTGGTTCAGGGAAAAGCTGGGGCCTAAGTCACAGGCTTGGAGGTACACGGTGCTGAGCGAGGGGCAGACCCACAGGACGGAGGCCAGAGCCTGGCCACAGCCATCCCACCAGTTCCCCTAGCTGGTGGCAGACGACGGCCTCCTCCTACAGCTGCTGACTCCTCTGTGCTCTAGCCTTGGCCTTGCTCAGCTGGCAAAACTTGTGGTCCAGGCTCATGCTCGGGTTCGTTCACCCAGTCGCACCACCCATGGTTCTGGATATCCCGCGTTCTCCATCACCATGGCTGCCACATTTCTTTTTGAGTTAGTGTTTTCATGTTCTTCAGATAAACTTCCAGAAGTAGAATTGCTAGATCACATAGTAGTTCTATTTTTAATTTTTTGAGAGATCTCCGTACTGCTTTCCATAATGGCTGCTCTAATTTTATATTCCCACCAACAGTACATAAGAGTTCCTTTTTCTCCACATCCTTGCTCACATTTGTAGAAGGCTTTAATTATCTGGTGTATAATTATCCAGGGTATCTGGTGGTTCAGACGGTAAAGCGTCTGCCTGCAATGCGGGAAACCCGGGTTTGATTGCTGGGTTGGGAAGATCCCCTGGAGAAGGAAATGGCAATCCACTCCAGCACTCTTGTCTGGAAAAACCCATGGAGGGAGGAGCCTGATAGGCACAGTCCATGGGGTCACAAAGAGTCAGACACGACTGAGCGACTTCACTTTCACTTTAATTAAAGTCCAGCTTATCAGTTATTTCTTTCATGGATTGTGCCTTTGGTGTTGTATCTAAAAAGTCATTACCATACCCAGAAATCATCAAGGTTCTCTCCTATATCATCTTCTGGGTGTTGTATAGATTAACATTTTACATTTAGGTCCATACTCCATTTTGAATTAATTTCTGTGAAGGGTGTAAAGTCTGTGTGACACTGATGTTTTTTCATATAGATGTCCAGTTGTTCCAGCACCATTTATTAAAGAGGTTATCTTTCCTCCATTGTATTCCCTTGCTCTTTTGTCAAAGATCAGTTGACAATATTTATGTGGGTCTATTTCTAGGTTCCTTATTCTATTCAGTTGATCTACATTGTCCCTTAGCATCCACAGGGGATTAATTTCAGGGCCCCTCAAAGATACCAAAGTCTGTGGATGCTCAAGTCCCTTTTAAATGATGTCAACCTACACACATCCTCCTGTGTATTTTAAATTATCTCTGCTGCTGCTGCTGCTAAGTTGCTTCAGTTGTGTCCAACTCTGTGCAACCCCATAGAGGGCAGCCCACCAGGCTTCCCGTGGACTGCAGCCTACCAGGCTCCTCTGCCCAAGGGATTTTCCAGGCAAGAGAACTGGAGTGGGCTGTCATTGCCTTCATACCTGTAATACAATACCTGTAATTGCTATGGAAATGGTTGTAAATACAATGTAAATGCTATGTGAATAGTTCCCAGTGTGTAGTAAACTCAAATTTTGCTTTGAGGAGCTTCTGGGAACTTTTTTCATGTTGAGGGCAATGGTTTGCCCTGTTTCCTCTCTTTTATGAATTCTGGAAGAATTGGTAATTTTTCAGCTCATTCAGGTTTTTACTTGTCTTAAGGACAGAAAGGTGATTCCCAAGCTGCTTATGTGCAGAACTGAAACCAGAAACTCCCCAAAGATCTTTTCATAGAACTTTCATTTTCCGTTTCTAGAAAAGATGGGCTATAGTATTATGGACAAATCCTTCCATTGAAAAGAGGTAAAAATACCATGTTAAACTCAAAAACCATCTTCTTAAAAGCATCAACGAGGACAAGATAGTAATAAATGACTTAGCCTCCCAAAGAAGGAAAAAATCCTGCTTGCCCTTCATACAGAACAGTGTCCTGGAAATGGAGAAACAGCTCTGTAAATTTATTGCACCAGAGTCCAAACATGGCAATCCTACACTTCCAGCTCTTCGCCCCAAGTTCCTGACTTTTTCTACCCATCTGTCTTCCCTTTCAAACTTTAAACCAAGTTTTTAAAATTCTGATTATAATGTATACAGATATTCTATAATATATGATAAAGTATGTTCACTATAGAAAATTTATAACATGATGAAAATAAATGATACTAAAAATAGCTGTAGCCTTCACCCTTGGAAATATTCTGTTGTATTTTCTTCTAGTTTATTATAGAAACTGATGCTGCCCAGGTGCCAAAGCTCTAAGTTGATGGGCACAGATCTCAGTGGCCCCAAGCTCTGTGTCTATATCTCTGCCTTCCAACCAGTGATGATGGATGGTCCCTCACCTATCTAAGGTCACATCTCAGCTTGAGCATAAGATTGGGCCCCTGCTTCCCCCAATAATCAATTTCCTAGTCTCTACTGTATCACTCATTCTTGCATACAATGTGCTGTAGTATTAATACTTCTCATTAGAACAAACAAAAGGAAACCAAATAAATGAAAACAAAATGGTCCCAAAAAATCCACCACTTGATGCCATATCCCCCTCCAAGCAGTGCCCCATTTCTATGACTTTCCTTATAGAACAATACTTGAGTCCATTCTCTCACCTACTGTGCTGTCTTTTATTTTTATCAGGTACATATATGCACATATCTTGAAAAATAAATACCACTACAAGGCCTGTTAATGGAAATAAGTGAGTGAGTGAAAGTCACTCAGTCATATTCAACTCTTTGCAACTCCATGGATTGCAGCCTCTGTCCATGGAACTGTCCAGGCAAGAATACTGGAGTGGGTAGCCATTCCCTCTTTAGAGGATCTTCCTGACCCAGGGAATAAACCCAGGTTTCCCGCATTTCATGCAGATTCTTTACCATCTGAGCCACCAGGAAAGCCTCTCGATCTTCCAAATATCGTATTTCTGATCCCAGAGCCAACCTCTTTAACTTTGTGTGTTTTTCTTATTGGTATTTCTGTTCCTCTAAATAGCACATTCATAATATTCCTTCTTTGTTTTTGTATGTGTATCATTTTAGTGAATTAGCTCTCTTTAACATACCACAATCTTTCAAATAGTTGTTTTATAATTTCTATTATAAAAATTTTTATATATTTATATTTTTATTTATATTTAATTATTATTCAATTATTTTTTATTTAATTTATTTAAATAATTTAATTTGAATTTCAATATTTAAATAATTTAATTTATTTAAATAATTTATTTAATTAATTAATTATTTTTATTTGTATTTAATTTTTAAAAAGAAATATAAATAAATATATATTTTATATGTTTTATATTTTTATTATCAGTGTTCAGTGTCTACATTATTATGACCCTGTAAACAAATGCTACTCACAGCTAAGCATTTAGTAGACCATGATAATTTTTCTCCCTTGAATTTTTAAAAACATTGTTCTGGAGTTAATAAATGTCTTATTCCTTCATTTGCTTAGTTTCTGTTGCATTAATTCCGAGATCACTCCCAAACTTTCCCCCACAGCCTGAGTACTTATGAATATGTTCAAGCACATAGATATTCTACCAACTTCGTCTCTTTGCACAGACTTTCCCACAGCCCTCAGTGCTGCCACACGGGGACAGGTTCCTTGCTTGCCTGGGTGTGGCTGACATTCAGAATCTCCTTCACCTCATCCCAGGCTGACCTCTGCCTCTCTTTCCTACTGGCTTCCCTGTTGCCTGGATCTCACATATTCCTCTTTGGTTTTCTCAAACACTTTCCCTTTACTCCATCTAGTTAGTATCCTGAGAAAGGGAACATGTAAAGTAAAATATTGAAACTCTAAATATCTAAAAAAATCCCCTAGAGAAGAGCATGGCAACCCACTCTAGTATTCTTGCCTGGAGAATTCTATGGACAGAGGATCTGGTGGGCTACAGTCCATGGGGTCTCAAAGAGTTGGACACAACTGAGTGACTAGCACACACACACACAAATATCTAAAAATGTCTTCAGGCTACTAGCACTTATTCACATAGTGACTTGGTATAGAATTATGTGTTGGAAATAATTTACCTCAGAATTGAAAGCATTGCTTCAGCATTTTCTAGCTTCTCCAGAGCAGATTTTTTTTTTTGCCTCTTGAAGTTTTCAAAGTCTCTTCTTTTTAAAAAAATTTTACTTACTTTATCTTTGGTTGCGCTGGATCTTCGTCGCTGTCCAAGGGCTTTCTCTAGTTTCACCGAGCGGGAGGCGGCTTCTCTTGATGTGGAGCACAGGCTCTAGGCCTGCGGGCGCAGTAGCGGGGGTGTGCAGTAGGGCGAGGGGGCCATGTAGTTGCGACACACAGGCTTAGGAGTTGTGGTGCCTGGGCTTAGTTGCTCTGAGCATATGAAATCTTCCCAGACTAGGGCTCAAACCTGTGTCCCCTGCATTGACAGGTGGATTCTTATCCATTGTGCTACCAGGGAAGTGCTCAAAGTCTCTTCTTTTGCACCCTTTTCACCAAAATTTCATCTGTGATATATCTTTGTGTGGATCTGTTTTCATCTTCTGTGCCTAGAAGTTGGTTGGGACCATTCAAAGTATAAACTTTTGTTTGTCAAACTCTGAGCAACTTTCTTGAAATTTTAAAAATATTTGCTACTTTCCATTCTCTTTGAAACTTATGTTCTTGATGTATTGGAATCCCTTGCTGATAACCCAGAATTCATATAGTTCTTCTTTCCCTCTCCATTACTTCTCCATTTTGTAGCACAAAATGGAAGTACAACTTAATTTTCCAATTCTTCTATGAATTATTTATTTATATGATCATATTTCTAATTTCTGAGAGTGCTTTCTTCTTCTCTGTATGCAATAGTGTGCAATTCTGGTCTTGTTTCACATGCCATATCTTTTTTGCAGCTTTTATATATTATTGATTATAGTCATATGGAATCTATTAGGACTCTTGATTATTTTCTTTTATGATTTCTGCTAAATGTTCACTTCCCTAATGACAGTTAAAGTGCCATATCACCAGGGTCTTACTCTTGCTCTTCCTTCTGTTTCCAGGAACGAGCAGATCCTGACCCACTGGAGGCCTCAAAACATATACTGGATGATGGACTTTAGTGTGGCTCAGGCAGTCAAGCCACACTGACACTTGATGTCCTCCTGACTTCTGAACCTAGCAGCCTCTTATCATAGAACATTCTGAAACACTGCAACAGTTCACTAGCATGGGGTGCAGAGTCATGCCTGCTACCTGATGGACGGGGAACTAATGGAAAATAGGTCACAAAAGTCTCTGAGAGAAGATATCCTGGGTTCAATCGCAACCCCAANTTTCCAACTCTTTTGGGACCCCCATGGACTGTAATCCACCAGGCTTCTCTATCCATGGGATTTCCCAAGCAAGAATACTGGAGTGGGTTGCCATTTCCTCCTCCAGGGAATCTTCTAGACCCAGGGATCGAACCTACAACTCTTGGGTCTCCTGCATTGGCAGGCGGATTTTTTGCCACTGAGCCACTTGCACAGTCTGAAAGTCTGGGTGTCCTCTTTCTCACAGCTCAGACTTGATCCATTAGGAAATGCTGTAAAGTCCATCCTAGATATATCCAGTTCTAGTCACTCTGTAATACTTTTCCCTGCCCACACATGAGACAAGCATCAACATTTCCAACCTGTGCACTGCACTATCTCTACAGTCTCCACTGCTGCCTCGTTCACCCCTCACTTCTCAGCTCTGACCTCAGCACAGCAGCCAGACTGATGCTTCTAAAAAGAAGTCACTCCAGCCCCTCTTCTCCCAAAACTGTCTTGGAGCGCTACATCTCCCTCAGAGAAGAGTCAATCCAATATTCTCAAAGCCACATGATCTGTGCACACATGAGACCTCATCTGAATTCTTCGCTCCACCAGCCACACCTGCCTCCTCTTCACTCTTCCTTGAACACAGGCGCTCTCCTGCCCTCGTGCATTTTCACCGAAGCGCCTCTGCCTGGAGAGAACGTCTCCCCGACCCCCTTGTGGGCATTCCCTCATGTCCTTCACATCTTCACTCAGAAGTCACCTTCTCAATGAGGCCCACTGACCACCCTAGAAACACAGGCACCTTCCCTGTATGAGGCCCCACACACTCATACACTAGGTCACCTTCCTCAGAGCACTTACCAACCTCGAAGGGAAACACTCCCTTACTTACTAGGCTCATAATGTACACTCTGCCCCTTCTCACTAAAACAAGCTCCACAGGCCAACAACTGCCTGACTTTGGTTTTCTGAAATTTCTTGGATGCAAAAATAATGTGTGATGCATCTGACACAACACACAGATCGGGTGGATGACTGATCAGTGGACAGCACCTCTGAAATCTGCTGGGCTCTGTGCAACCTCATATGGAATGACCAGGCTCCTCTGTCCATGGGATTTTCCAGGCAAGAATACTGGAGTGGGTTGCCATTTCCTTCTCCAAGGGATCTTCGTGACCCAGGGATCAAACCCGGGTCTCCCGCATTGTGGGCAGACTCTGTACCATCTGAGTCACCAGGGAAGTCCATATTCTAAAGGCAGCATCTTTAAAGGCCACTTGCTGTCTTGCGGCAGCTACAGCACAACGTTTACTCTGACTGGTGTCAATGCTGCCTTGCTTTTCTCACAAGTGCTGCTCTCCCTCCCTCCCCCAGCTCCTTCCTCCCACAGCAACCCTCCTGCACACCACAGCACACAAATTCATGTCCCACTCAGGAAAGCAATGGCCCTTGACCTATGGGTCCTATTTCCCAAACCACTGCAAATCTCAATTAGACTCAGCTTCATAAATTCATGAGTCTGGATTTGAGCCAGCACCAGCAGTTCTAGAGCTAAAAGCACAGAAAACAGCCTTGGAAGGCGGTTAAGAGCTGGATGAGTCATTTCTGTAGACCACACACACTAACTATAGTGAGCAGGGGCCCCCTGGGCCTTGTGGGGACAATGACAGGCAAAAATTACTCCTGTTCCTGCAGAGATGGGGGACACCTAGAGTAAATTAAGACTAGAATTCATATGCAAGAACAAAAAGAAGAGTAATTCTCTATAGAAATAAAGAAGAAGAAAAAAACACCACCTAAAAAACAAGGACTGAGGACCAGACCCAGTCCTGAGCCCTGGTTGACCCAGCCACATAAGGTCGTCACTGCCCACAGTCCAGAAAACAAGACAAGGTTCAGGTGATGTCTCAGTCCTTGTGATCAGAGGTCCTGGTGAGACAAGGTTCTACTGAAGAGACAAGGACACAGGAGTTGAGAAGATGAGAACAGCAGCGACCATATCAAAGCCCAGGATGCTCTGACTGGGCCCAGGCCCTGTCCACACTCAGCTCCTCACAGCTTTCTGCCCCACCTGCAACAGAGTCAGCATAGCAAACACACAGATTTTAAAAGGTTCTCAGCACTTCCATTCATTTCTCGCAAAATTTAAGAATCTTCCTAGCCTTTAATTAACCCACCAACCCTATTTCATGACAAGAATCAGGAAAAACAAATTCAGGGCTCCCCTGGTGGTTCAGTGGTTAAGAATCCGCCTGCCAATGCAGGAGACACAGGTTCGATCCCTGCCCCGGGAAGATGCCTCATGCCATGGAGCAATTAAGTCTATGCCCACTACTATTGAACAGAAGCAATTGTAATGAGAAGCCCGTGCGCCATAACTAGAGAAAGCCAGTGGCAGCAGCAAAGACTCAGGGCCAAAAATAAATAAGGAAATAGAAAAAATAAATTCATATCCAGATTCCTATTTTCAATAAGAAGTTGCAACTCAGTGCGACATGGAGTTAAGACAAGGATGGAGATTGCCCAGCCCCACCTCGTCACAAAGGAGGAGGGTGAGGGCATATTAGGAGCCGAGTCAGGCATTACTGACAAAATGGGGGCACAGGCCCCAACCCCCTCTCATTCCGCAGGCACAGATCCGGGATTAAGGAGTTAGGCCTTGTAATTCTGACTTGTTTTTTCCTCTTTTCGGCTGAGTTGACTGAAAAGGAATGTTAAGGTGCTTATTGTTCTTAAGAGGAGCGTGAGAAGGCACAAAGCCTTCTGCAGCTGTGCTCAGAGAATAATTCATAAAGTTAATCATTGACATTTGTTTAAGGACTTTTACAAAAGAGTGTTCCAGGATAAGCACGTAGGCCACAGCTGAGGCCGTGGGAGGGATTGCTATCTGAAGCCTACTTGTGAGGAAAATGTTTATGGCAAAGGAGTTTACTGAATTCAAGGCTTAGAAATAATTAAAATAGTTAGAAGTTAAAGATTTAAGGAATGTTGTAAAGTTAGCATATTTTACGATAGCTTATAGAAGTTAGGAATTTTTAGAGACACTATAGCTAGAAGCCTTTTTAAGAGACAGTGAGCTCAGGATGTTAGGGGCAAATAGGATTTAGGAAGATAAGTAGTAAACTGAGGAATGTAGCATGAGTTACAATGTAATCACAAGTCAACTATAGGACATATTAGAGGAGGTAGATAATAGATGATGATGATAAGGCTGATTCCCAGTGAAGCCTTGAAGCAGGAACTCTGAAGAGCAACAATGATTTGTGGAGATAATAAATCTGGGAGGGGGGGAACTGAAATGTCAAACCTCTGACCTAATGTTTTTGTAAAGGTATTAAAGAGAATCTTAAACTTGAAATAAATAGGCAGTCCAAGAAAAATGAGAGGCTGCCTCATTCACTGACACCGTCCATCTCTTCAGGTTGAATTGCCGGCCGCTAGAGCTGGACTCCGGCAGGGGCATAAACAAACCTTGTATCACTCAGTTCCAGAAGCAGTTCTCTTAGACTGTGAAAGAAAACAATCATGAACAAATTCAGGTCAGTTATCGTAAGTGGTCATTCTCAATAGCCCCCCACATGCTCAAAATGTCTTGTCAAAGAATCTCCATCACCCAGTGCGTCCCCTCTGCCCCAAGTTCTCTCCCATTGGGGGTCCCTTAAGTGTCTCACTTTTAGGATCAGTGAGAGCATCAGAGCCCAGAGCACGGTTGCTGCCTGGGGGAGAACAATCTAGAACGTGGTGGGAGTCCAGAGATGGGGCTAAAGGAATCATAGGGTGGGTGAGCTCCCCCATTGGCTCCCATCTGCACTATTCCAAGGATCTCAGGGTTTGCCACCAGATCCTACCTGTGCTTGGTACTTACTTGCAGTCTGAAAGGAGATTCTGTTTTTTCCATTTGGAGAGTGATAATATCCTGTGAGAAGCCAGGCAGAAGACAGGTCATGAGCCCTTAAAGAAAACACCTAGTTCCAGACCCCAGGGAAGTTTCCAGAACTGTGACTGAAAACCCAGGGTGGGACCAAAACCATGAAGAAAGTAGGTGTGCAGGACCTGAACCAACCACCTGCCCAGAGGCCTGTCCTCACAGTGACCTTCCCTGACCTTCAGTGTCCCCATCACCAGATTCATCTCGTTGATACTGGTCTCCATTTTCACATGTGCCTTACAAAGAATAAGTGCAAGCAAAAAGCCCCGGACTTACCAAGCACAAGTGTGTGGAGGGTACTTTCCAGTAACGAGGCAGGCAAACTTCTACCTGGGCTTGAAACCCCCAGTGAGACAAGAAAACTCAGATCCCTCCCTCCCTTCCCTACCTGAGTGCTTCTTCATCCAGATCACAGCTCCAGCCGCCACAGCCACAAAGAGAACCAGGACAAAAATGCCCATGATGGGGACGGAGGTCTTCGGAGGTTCTGTGGAAGAAAGGGAAGGGGCCCTGACCTCAGGCATGAATCCTAACCTTGCTGAAGTTCTCCTGAAGGCTACTGATTATCTGATAATAAGGTTGACCATCCATCTCCCTCCTTACCCCATCTCAGGGTGAGGGGCTCCTGAAGCCCCTCATGCTGCACATGGCACGTGTATCTCTGCTCCTCTCCAGAAGGCACCACCAGGGCCACCCACTTCTGGAAGGTTCCGTCTCCTGAAGGCCTGGTCTCCACAAGCTCCATGTCCTGGGTCTGGTCCTCCCCATTGCGCTGCCAGGTCAGTGAGATCTCCTCAGGGTAGAAGCCCAGGGCCCAGCACCTCAGGGTGACCTCATGGTGGGAGATGCGGTGATGAGTTATGTGTGTTTTGGGAGGCTCTGTGGTACACAAAAGAGGGAGGGCTCAGGCAAGGGTTTGTTGAGTAGCATCAACTCCAAAGACCAAGCCTCCACAACTCCTGATGGCTCATCTGCCAACCGGTGGGAGAAAGGGAACTTCCTCTGTCTGAGGGTAGAGGGACCCACAGTAAGCTGAGGCAGCTTCAAGACAAGGATGTGGGAGCTCAGTCTAATGCTCTCCTCCAGAATAAGAGCCCCTTCAAAGGCTCTCGACTCTTCTATCAAGTTTTTGGTCAATGTTTTCTAGATACAGGTGTGTATATAGTGGGAAAGTGCCAAAAGGATGAAAAATCTCCCAGACTCTATGAAGCAGCTCTGTGTCCTCCTGAGAGTAGTTTCCCTGGCACTAGTAAGAATGAGTGGCTCAGGGAACCTCCCTGGTGGTCCAGTGGTTAAGACTCCATGTTTCCACTGCAGGGGGTTTGGGTTCAATTCCTGGACAGGGAATTAAGATTCCACATACTGTGAGGTGTGGTCAAAAAAAACCCCAAAACAAAAAACCAACATTGTGAATCAGCTATACTTCAGCAAAATAAATTTTTAAAAATTAAAGAATGGGTGGATCAGATGGCACTGCCCAGGAGCCTCAAGATAGGAAGTCCCCTCACTCCACATCTATGGCTTGTAGGGAAGTCATCATCAGCACATGGGCCCCAGCCCTCCCACGTTAAACATCTCACACCCCTGTGCTGAGTCAGTTCTGGAGGACACACCCTCACCCACACTCTGCAGAGAAACTGGCCCACGCTGGGGACGGGGGAAGGGCTGAAAGGGTGGGCCGTGGGAAGTCATTACCGGTGCGGTTCAAGCTCTCCCCTCCAAACGCCAAGTATCTCCACAACCACAGGATGCACTCCTTCTCCAAGTAGTTCTTGTCTCTCTCTATGAAGTTCCCACCGGCCTCCCATTTTTGTTTGGTGTACTGANAAGGGCTGAAAGGGTGGGCCGTGGGAAGTCATTACCGGTGCGGTTCAAGCTCTCCCCTCCAAACGCCAAGTATCTCCACAACCACAGGATGCACTCCTTCTCCAAGTAGTTCTTGTCTCTCTCTATGAAGTTCCCACCGGCCTCCCATTTTTGTTTGGTGTACTGAGCAATGAATGTGGCTGCTGTGTACTGCAGAGGGTCCATATGCAAGCTCAGGTAGTCCTCACCATCATAGCCATACCGCCAGTGCCACGTGGTCCTGCCATCCTCCAGGAGCCCACAGCCGTAGGTGAACTGGAGGGTGTGGGGACCTGCCCCGCCCCAGGACAGTGGTGTCAGTCAGTGCCAGTTAGGCACAATCTACCCTCAAGGCCTCCCACCCATGGTTCCAGCCCCCCCATACCTTCCCATCTCTTATCTTCTTAGAGGACATTCAAACTCCACAGACAAACTAGTTTTGCCCTAATAACGATCTCTTTTAATTACAGTCAGTTCTGCTGTGAGGAATGGTCTATGGCTGGTTCCAGGAGGTATTGAAAAGGCCAGGGATTGGGAATTACAGATTTGAACTCTGCCATGAACTGCGTGATCTGGGCAAGTTATTCACTCTACACTTATCTTGTATAAATGGAGGGTTAGATTATGACCTAACAGGTCTCTTTTAGGCTAACAGCCTCAGAGTCTAAGCTCAAGTTCCTGAAAACAGGACCACACTACACAGCATTAACACAGGAGGGGACAATGTACTGAGTAGTTTTCCTTGAGAGCTATGGACCAAATTTTATCCCTCCAATATTCACTCTGTTGAACTCCTAACCCTTGATGTAACTGTATTCGGAGATTCTAGGAAGTAATTAAGTTTAAATGAAGTCACAAGAGTGGCGCCCTAATCCAACAGGGACAAGAGGGGTTAAGGAGCTCTCTTCCTCACTCCATGGGCACACACCAAGGAAAGCGAGAATGTGGCCGACTGCAAGCCAGGAAGTGAGCCCTCACCACAGAGAACCCTGCTGAATCTTGACCTTGGACCTTCCAGTCTCTAGAACAGTCAGAAGATACATTTATGGTGCTTAAATCATGCAGTCTGTGGTATTTTGTCATAGTAGGCCAAGCAGACTAATATGCATACTGTTGTTATTTAATCACTAAGTCAGGTCACTTGCTGTTTAGTCACTAAGCTGTGTCCGACTCTTTTGCAACCCAACTTAGCGACTAAAGGACAACACGAGACAGTAGAGAAAGCAAATAGCATCAACAAGCCCAAACTGCTGAAAAATCTCCCAAATGAATTTCAAAGTCAAATATGAACAAATCTGAGACCACTGCAGCCTGGATTCACCACATGCACTTCTAGGTGTCTACAGATTTCCAGCTCAAGTTCCTAGTCTAACACTTGCATACTCTAACTTTATTGTGTACCATCACTCTCTTCTTATACTGTGAGCCTCTGAAAGGCAGGGTCTACATCAGTGCCTGTAAAGTAACCATCAGATAAACCTTTGTTGAATTCATGTTCCTAGAAGGATCAACTGGTAAAAGCTGAGCAGCCTCAGTATTCAGCTTGAATTATACTTCTCACTGGCTTATGCCTTGATTGGGTTTCAAGGCCCTTTTCAAACTTGTTTCAACAGACCTAAACTCTCAAGAGCCATTAACTAGAAATGATTAAATTTCAATCCATCCCTTGAGCTCACTAAGACAAATTCTACCCCACACCTTGCTCCACCCTAATTTCCTACTGCTTGGAACATCCTTTATGTTTTTCATAGACCTAAGTAATACACACCCACCAGGTTCTATATAAACTTCTGCCTCATTCATGAAGCTCCAACCACTGGGGTATCTCATCTATGAATCTCAGTAAACTATGGCATTCAAGGAGGTTCCCGTCTTTGACATCTCTGAGTATGCAGTGAAGGGTCAATAAACTTTTCACAGAAGTGTGAGTACCTTCCCATGTGAATTATACGTTCTTTGAAGACAAACATCAGTTTATACTTTTCTGGATCCCCATTTCTAGCACTCAAAAGATGTTCAGCATATATCCATAACCCAATAAAACTACTTAATTAATCTATTATTAATTCTTGTCACACAGACCCTACATCATTGTGACCAGACCAGCTCAGCTTTCATTCTCAAGTGATAACCTGTACACATTCTTCTGCCCCAGCCTGACCCTATGGGAATACTTCTTGAGAGCCTTTCACCCCTGGGGATTGGTATGAAGCGACAAGCACCACTTCCCTCTGCTTTCTTTGAGGCACCTACCTGTTTGCTTTTGTGCCAGTGCTCTGTTCAGACCATCCTCCTTGGTTTGGTTGTAATATTGCTGCACATTCCTCAGATTTAAGTGGAAAATCTTCATCCGACTTGTGAAGATCTTGGTCTCATCATCAAAGTAACTTGGCTCCTCCCTCAACCAATGAACACAAGACTTTGCCTTCATCTCTTCACTGTCATAGCGAATGAAGGGCTGGTTGTCCACAAAGCCAAAAGCCATAAATGAAGGGACTCCTGGACCCGGTTCAGACACAACTGAGTAGAAATACTGCAGAGAGTGTGATCCTGAGGTGAGAACAAGCGACAGTGGGTCAGAGCAAGCTCCAGAATTTACTGCGTGAGGATCTAGGGAATGAGCATGTGTCTAAGAGGAGACATGGCGCACAAGATAAAACAATGAAAAGACGATTACAACCCTACGCATAAGTGAATTTAAATTCCACACAGAGTATGCACTGGGAGAATTTGAATAAATAAATGTATACACATATGTATACACATATAAATATGTATGTATGCTCTATACAAATATTTATATGTATGTAACAACACAATAATATATTTACATATATACAGGGTAAGATTGATTTACTTTAAGGAATTAACTCATGTAATTTTACAGGGCTAGCAAGCCCAAATCTGCAGGGCAGAGCTGCATGTTGGATACCTAAAGAAGACACGATATTGCAGCTTATGTCCAAAGGCAGTCTGAAAGTAGAATTCACTCTTCCTTAGGAGTGGATTAAGGCCTTCAACTGATCAGATAAGGCCTACCCACATTACCAGCTAGGGCAGTAGTCCTGAACCTTTTTGGAACCAGTTTCATGGAAGACAATTTTTCTGTGGCCCTGAGGTCAGGGGGATGAGCGCAAAGTGCAAATTTTTAAAAATTGAAGTACAGTTGCTTTACAACATTGTGTTGGTTTCAGGTGTACAGCATAGTGATTCAGTATTCTGAAAGATTATATTCATAACAGATTAAAGATAATGCGTATAATTTCCTGTGCTATACAACAAATCCTTGTTGCTTATCTACTTTACTTAGTTTCTATCTACTAATCCCATATCTGTCCCTCCTCTGTTCTCTCCTCTTTGTAATATCAAATTTGATTTCTATGTCTGTGAGTCTGTTTGTTTTGTAGGTACATTCATTTGTATTATTTATCAATTCCATATATAAGTAATCTCAAATAGTATTTTTGTCTGACATTTCACTAAATATAATATTTTCTAGGTCTAGTCACACTGCTATAAATGGCAGTTAAAACACATACATTTTAGTTTATACATTAATTTATGAAGTTATATTGAACATAGTTTTATGTTTATCTGCCAGATGAATTCATTCTTCTATAAATTATTTATTCATAGCATTTCTGTTTTTAACAGCACCGTTCTTTTTTCAGAAGAACCTCTGCACTTCTACCCTTTGACATGGGCTCCTCCTCTGATGAATAAAGTCCCTCTCACTGTGAACTGACTCTGACCCCACTCAGATCTAGACTCCACTGAGAAGCACCTACTGAGTTCAGAGGTCATTCCTGAGGACCCAGTGGACATGCAAGCCAGCAGTCCTTGTCTGCTTTCTGCTAATCCCTACAGTGACCTTGCACCTAACAGGGGCTAAGCAGGGAGCAAGGCTGTGGTTAGATGTTCAGAGACACTTCACTCCAGGGAGTGATTGTGGAGAGGGAAAACAACAAAAACTAGAACAAAAGGAAGACACTGAGCACAAACTCCCCTTTATTCTAAGGCTCAGCCAAGCAGCCATAGCTGGGTGACATTCCATTTAGGCAGATAGGAAATGTATAAATATGGAAATGTTTACACCGTACTCCTATTAAAGCACTCACTACACCACTTACGCCTGCACAGAAACTGTTTCCTAAAAATTATCATTGTGGGGCTGCTGTTATTTCTTTAATTTTTTAATGACTGTATGAAGTAGCTGCTTAAATTCCATGTTAGAGGTGAGAAAACTGAAGCTTAGTAGCAAAGCTTTATTTAGAATCCATTTCTCCTTCTCTCTTGCTCATAAATGGGTAAGACTTTAAAAAAATTCACCCTGCCAGATGTTTCAGATATGTCAATTCACATAAATTCTGAAAAGTCAAGAATTTGCTTCATTTTCCATGAGTCATTACTTGTTGGTCTGGAAACATTTTACCCAGTCATTAAGTCCTGAGTCTGGCTTTTCTTCTGGCTTTCTTGGTACACTTCCAGAGTCTGGAGTGAAGCAAAAGCTGCTGAGAAACTGTGCTAGGAGACCTGTGGCTGGGAACGATGGTTTTGCAAGCTATCTGCGTGTAGGAAAATACAAAAATTGTAGCTTAGTGGGTGGTGAGAGTTTTGCACCCTGTCCCTGTGGGGTTTTCCTTATGAGCCATATTTAAACAAATACTTCAGTGAAGCCCTTTCTCCATATGAATAAAAGATGAATGTGTGTGCTACATTACTTTCAGTTGTCATTAATCAAGCTTGTGCTCAACTTTTAAAAGTTATTTAAAATATTCTGGCTCATCTTTTTGGATTTGTTTCTGTAAATTTGTATACTCTACATAATGTATTGGTATAATGGAATATATACATACTTTGTAAATAAACACACTCTAAATTGTAAAGAAACATGATCTAAAATCTTGGATACCATCCATCCCAAATTTTTGCTTCTGGCTGTGCCTTTGCCCTTCCAAAGACTTTAAAAATGAAAGTGAAAGTGTTAGTCGCTGTGAGGTCCGGGCAAAGGGATCCAAGACAGAAAAGCCCCCG